>VYYI01001098.1:0-22223 GCA_021029175.1 Bilobella aurantiaca
AACCGAAAATTTATGATTTTGTATAAAATGAAAATGTACGATGTTACCATACATAAAATGGAAGGTTATGATGGTACTAATGACCCAGCTGACCACTGACCCTTTACCCCAAAAGTGCGATGACCCCAAAAATGACCCCCAAAATTGAATATTCGAATTTTTCTCATTTTTTTTGCCTATAATGAAAAGCTGTGCTGGTACCAATGTACCAATGTTTTTGGTGTCTTACTGGTCAAATTCATTTGACCATTGATATGATCACACAAAAACGGACACTTACGCAAGTAAAGTATGGGCATCAAAGGACATCAACTGAAAGTAGAAGAACAAAGAAGCGAAGCCCGCAAATACTAGCCTAACAACCCCGCCCTAAGAAAGAGTACCTTGATCAATTTTACAATTATCAGTTAAATTCCTTTTAACACTGCTGAAATACTTTTCATTTATTTATTTTATCAGCCATTTATACTGACTAACATCTCATTAATGTGTGTAATAAATTTTAATTGGTTTCGTTTATCAGAATTCGATTGTGTACTTAATAGTATTCATAATCCTCAACATTACAGTTGTGAGGGGTCAAGCATTTACTTATTTTCTCGTGATGTTTACCCGATGACAATTTGGCCTAATGGTGAGAATGGCTTCGACATAACTCGAACGTCAACGTCGCAGGGTCGAGCCCTAATATCTTATATTAGTAAAAAATCTAATATCAGTAAATTCCCAATTGTGACTTCAATTAGTTCATTACGATAAACTATTAACAATAATTAACTTTTGGAAGTTTTACATGTAAATAGGGGTTATTACGTACGCTGAAGCTAACAATGACCTTCGATTTGTTATTGATATTGTTATTTGTTATTGATTCCTTATTGTTAATTATGATTAATAACTAACAATAATTAACTTTTGAAAGTTTAGTTTAACATGTAAATGAAGGATTTTACAGACGCTTAAGCTAACTAAGACCTTGAAATTGCTATATAAAATACATATTTAAGCATATGCAAAGCAGAATTATGCATATGCATTGCATATTTATTTATGTGCAATGCGTATTTATTCATATGCAATGCAATGCATATTTATTAATCCGAAATTCATTTCCGTGTCCGATTTGTTTTGATTCCAAGAATAAACAATAGAAACATAGTCTAAATCAAAAAAATGTTTCCTTTAGAAAGCATTTGTAGCGTTTTGAAAAATAACTCTTTATATTTTCTATGCGTTCAAACTCACTAGGACAAAAGCATCCTTTTAAGTTAGGGACTATTTTCTGAACTGTTTTCAGAATAGGGTTTACAACTTCTACATTCTTTTCCTCACCTATATACTATTTTTCATTGGCTGAACGAAGGCATTTTTCTTTGCAATGGAACAGTTGCCATACAAACAATGATATAGGCGCAAAAATTTGAACAAAATATTAAAAAGAACCTCTGACTGTAAAGCGTCGACATGAATTTCTCAAATGAAAATTCAAAAACTTAAAGGGAATTTAATTGTCACCAAAATTTCGAGGTACACACATCATAAATTATACTTCTAACAATGTATGTACATAATAAGCAATTACAATATACTCAAATTTATACACTACCAACAAACTGTATACTTGAGTGTTGACATTATTTAAAAGGAATTGTACTATTATCGAAAGGGTGTCGTGTATATGAAGCAAATTCTCGTGCACCTAGGCAAACCATCCCTTCTTAGGGCAAGAGAATATTAAAAACTATTACAGCGACAAGTCATCAAAATGCTTGGTTAGAGCTTAAATAGTGTTTGCACAGTTGTTTTGTGCGATACATCAGTTCTTGTAGAGCGCAAGTCTATGTACTTATCATCTAACTGGCCGCAATCTGTGTAATTAGGCCCTTTGAGCACGTTTAGATTGTATGCTGATTTCCGGTAACTAAGTAACACTTGTCTCAAAATTAAAATATTAAATTATTATACTGGTGACCTCAGAGTAAGAGAGACTACCTGCTTAATTTAAGCATGTTAATAAGCGTAGGAATAGTAACTAACATGGATCCCCTTAGTAGCGTCGAGCAAAAACAGGAAGAGCTCCAGGATCTGAATCTTACGTCTCAGAGGCGTAATGATATGTAACCTTACCGCGGATCAAAATCGTGATTCAATTCTCAATTGAAACGTAAAAGCGTGAGAAAGTTTGTGGTTTACTTATATTGAAACGTAAAAAGTAAAAGCGTGAAAAGATTTGTGGTTTGTTTATATTGATTTCTCTCATTATCTGTTTGATTGATTTTCTAATAAAATATTCTTCCTTAAGTTAAAGAACAAAGTAATATGTTGTTTGCGGAAGTACCAGCGTATTTTAATTCTTAAACCGATAACTCATGTACCACTGTTGTCATGAGTAAAAACATGTTATAAATTCAAGAGTATTGAAGTGGTAAAATGTAAAATCGAGTTATAAATGTATGAAATACTTAGCTTACTGTTCAAAACTATTGGACTGTATTTATGACAGCGGCGAGTCATTATTTCAGTTCGAGTTGTTATGCATTTGCGCGCTTTGTCGAGACGTAAAGTTTGTTGGGTGGTCACTAAATTACGGTTGTAAAAGTGGAGCGTGTTAATCCTAGCAGAGAAGTCTGGCGAAGATCCGTTGCATGGAGAAGAGTTTGATAAGCCTGAAGATGTAAGTAGAAAATGAAGAGGAATACAAGTTGACCTAAACTAAAAAAAAACTTTAATTTAAAGGTATATTCATTTACAAAATTAAATTACGATGATCCAAGTCCAAATGCCAGCAACGGAGCATTGAATTCTGGGCACCTTGGGCACTCCTGTCTGACAAAAAGCTTATCAAGCTTCTCAATACGCATAATGCAAAATTGGTTGCTAACTTGAGCATTACAGTTACGATTGCAGAACTTGATGGATCCAAAGAAGAAAATCTCGATTTTGCTTACTCGTTCTTCTACAGTCACACTTGAAGTATGTAGGAGAATTAACTACTCTTGCTAAGGCTACACTGGAGATGGATGAATACACAAAAAATGCTACCTAAAGAGTGAAAATTCCTATTTGGGTATTGTAAAAATTTGTATTTACGAATAGAAGTTTTGATAGATAAATCTGTTACTAATTGAATAACTCTTAACAAAATTTCTGGAAGCCTGTAAGGGCTATGTCAAACAACCTTTTTCATATTTGAAAAAGCAAGTTACAGAGTGGATGCAGAATAAAGGATATGTCATTACTGGTGTTTGGTCATTTGCATTTCCTGACTTTAGCAGAGATATAGTGATGCTACAACATCAGACAGTAAATGAGAAGCACTCACACTATCGATTCTTGTCCGCCACCGTACAAAATGGATTTCGAAAAGTCAACTATGCCGGTGGCCACATGCGCACAACTTTGCTTGCCGAAATTTCTGCCGCAAACTTTCTGACACTTGATGATGCATTTACAAAAGGAACTTGGAATGACGATGCAAAAGTTGTAAGTAAGTAATATTGACATTTTGATTAGAATTGGGATGCAATTAGAGAAAATTTAAGCATGTACATGAGATACAAAATTCAAAATGTTACCGATTTCAGGGCTGCATGTTAAATGGCAAAACTAGACATATAGATAGATACCAGTCCCATAAAACTTCAATATATTATAACCCAGTAAAAAATAAATAACATAGCCGCTAGTAAAAATTATTCACCTATGGAAACTGCGCAAACAAATACTACACTGGTGATTATAAATTAAAATTGCAAACATTGCAATAATAAGTAATTTAAAATGACTTCTTTATTAAACATAAAACTTTTCTGTTTTAAATTATAGTGTATTTTTTTAATATTTTAATAAAATTTCTTATATTAAAATCAGACGTGGAGTGAAAAGCAAGCCACTCTAGGAGACCTTAAACTAGGGATAGCATCGCGTACCATTACCAACGCTATCGTCGGCGAGATACCAGCGGGATCCTCCGAGTTACCACTACCGTTGAAAATGGAATTGCGAATTGGACTTGATTCTAAGAGTTTGCCTTGTAAGAACATAAAATCGCTTGAGGGATACCTGTGTCAAAACGCAGTGGATTTTTTTTGGCTACAAGCCGTTGTAGAAGATAAGAACAGAATGATACACATTGTGGGACTTATCCTACGGGTACCAAAATAAAGCATTTCTTCAGATCGATGACAAAACGTACCTTGGTAGGTACACGTTAGACGAATACTACAAAGCTTTCAATGAAACGGCTCCCCCAATAGGATCAATTTATGTGGAAGAAGTACCTGAAATTGTAGTATCTGATTATGATTCACCTACTTATAAGCAGGAGCTTAAGCAAAATTCCACGCTTCAAGAGCAGGACCCGTGTAACTCGGACAACAATTCCCCAAAAGAAAATGTTGTGCCTGAAAACGTACAGACTCCTGAACCGGCTCCCCCTCAACCGAAGCTTAAGCAACGAAAGTCCTTGCGTAATTTATTGCAAAGAAATAATTCGAGCAACGAAATACGGAATTCAAATGTTGGTAAATCTAAACCTGAAGTAGTTGGACCTACGCCTGAAACACAACAACCATTTAACCGAAAATCATTACGCAGTTTATTCTTTAAAAATCGTTCTACTACCGATTTAAAGAAAGCTTGATCCTACCAATTGTAAACAAACATTGGCCTAATAAACTTGGGAATTCAAGTCGTGTATCATTTGTCAACCAACTAATTAAATACTATATTGGTAATCTGATTTTCGAGAAAAATTTAAAAGTCGAGGCGAAACACAATTTTATCAAATTAGATTAAATTTAAAAGCTTTGTTTTCTGCTGATTTACTACAACACTTTACATTATTAACTAAGTAATAATGTATTAACGCCCAATTTTCCTTAATATCCTAAAACATGTTAACTTGTGTAATTATTTAACATAATTGTTTTAAGTGGAATGCAATTGCAACTAAGCAAAAAGAAGCAAGCGCGTTGATTCTCTAAAAAACCGATGCTAACGATTAACTTTCTGATGACACGAGTGTTTCGCAATGGGACCTATGCGATTTTATCTTGCACTAATCACTACCTTCATAGGAAACATCAGATAATTATATTCAAGATTCAGAATTTTGAATTGGCAAATAGGAGCTAGGAAGAGCCTCAATTTTTTTTCTCTTTTGCTAACTCTTGAGATGAGAAAAGAGAAAGTGAATTGTAAAAGGTAAAAGAGCCTTATATGATATTCCCACAAAGCGGATGGTCAACATGAAAAGCGAGGGTAGGGATATGGAGGGATAAGGACCCGTTAGCATAGATGCTGTCATCAAGCAGGCACAATAGACAACCTGTAAAGAAAGTTAATTCTATAAAATCTGGAGATCAAATTTTTCCGATGTGACTGGGACTGCGACGCTACAAATTTTAATTCAAATTCAAATTAAAAGTATTTCTGCTAGAGTTCAATTATCAGGTTATTTGTCGGGACCCTTTGACCTATCAAGCTAAACATAGCAGTTATCAGAAAATGGCACTTTTTTAAGCAATAAACGTGTTTACTCAGAAATAGGAAGTTGCTACACAAAACATTCTAACCTTTGATTGTACCTTTGTAATAGAAAACCCCATTTGACCTCAGGTCAACGCACTTAGTAGGCAACCCCTAATAGAGTAGCAATACTACGGGTTAAACCTTTATTTGCCATTTTAATAAAGATCGTTGACCCTTGACCGCGCTGGTTTGTTTGAGAGGGTGCTTTTGAGTTTATTCGAAGGTCATAAGATCATAGGTTGGCCTTTTGCGGTGCGTTTTGCAATATTCTAGACGACGTAAATGGTCATCAGCGGTCAACTTTTAGTAACAAAAACATTCCGTCCTTAGTTTCCTGTCAAAATTCTCACTTGGATTAAATTCCAAAATGTTTTCCACAATCTAAAACAGAAAAGAGAGGGTTACATTTTTGCTAGTTTTGCATGAAACGAAAAGTTATGATAATTTCAAGGACCTAAATGACCCCATACCCTTTATCCTTTGTATCAATGAACCCCTAACCCCTTCAATCCGAAAAATTCGATTTTTTGGATTCTTGCTAGTTTAGCATATTATAAATGTTATAATGTTTTCAAGGACCCCAGTGACTCTAGACCCTTTCCCATTATTAAAATGACCCCTAAATGACCCCCAAAGCCTAAAAACCGAAAATTCGGGATTTTGAAAATGTTTGCATGAAATGGAAATGTACGATGTCACTATGCATAAAATGGAAGGTTATGATGGTACCAATGACCCAGCTGACCACTGACTCTTTACCCCAAAAGTGCGATGGCCCCGAAAATGACCCCCAAAATTGAATATTCGGATTTTTGCCTAAAATAAAAAGCTGTGCTGGTACCAATGATCCAGGTGACTCCTGACCCATTCCGCGCAGTGTGATGACCATGTAACTGACCCTCAAAACCGAAAAATCGGCGTTTTCGGGGTCTAATTTGTCAAATTTGCTTGCATTAGTTCAATACGCTACTTCGTTACGTGCGTTTGCAACAGTTTTTTTTATTGGATTGTTATAATAACTGACTCAGTCGGCCTAGCGGTTAGAGCATCCGTTTCCCTCAACTAGCCAGACCCAGAACTTGGGTTCGAATCCGCCAATCAGATATAATTCTGCTCTTTGAAAGCAGACTGGCAAATGCGTTGCTTAATTCCGTTTATTCGGATGAAAAATGTTAATTATTGGTTTGAATATATAAAATTTAACGCGAAAAACGGACAATGGATTGCACCATAATTATTCCTTTTAAGGCCGTTCATGCCCCTCCTGTGTGATTACACTTTTATAGTTGTCAATTAAGCCTCATATTGTAAAAAAAAATTGAATCAGATTTGATTCGCTTGTAAACTTTCACAAATTAATCCGATTTAATCTGTCCAGTATGCATTGACGTAAAAGATTCCTGACAACCACGACCTGCATTGATAAGCATTACATCCAACGCACATCACAGCAATGCGATGCGTAGAGCGTAAAACGGATGTTCATAACATTTTTTCATAACGTTTTTTTTGTTTCCATGATTTATTTTGGGCGACCTTATTCTTGTGCATTAGACTATGGTTAGCAAATTGGAATTCAAACTGGATATACGTTTGCTCTTTTATTTTATGTTACCAATTTCACGGTACATCTATGTACGGATAAGTGAGGAAGGTAACTAATCATAAGTTCGGAAGTTCAGTCCAAATATTCAAATTCCGCGATTGTTCGCTGGTCTAATTTTTAATGTTCTGGTAAACGCCACCATCTTAGATGCAAGTACCAGCCATACAATTGCTTCCACTAACTTGCAAAAGAGAGTTCTATCATAAATAATTTAGAGACCAAACTTTGTCTTACAGTATTGTTATTTTGAATGAATTTATTTTAATAAAAAGCAACTGGCAGTGCTACCGCCGTATTTCTTGATTACCCAATGAGAGGCAGTGCGTGCTCAACAAAGCAAGTAAACGCGTGAATTCTTGTGTACTGTGCGGCTTAGAGGTATTCTACGTGGAGCGTAGAGCAATTTAAGCAGCCAAGAAATTCCTTAAAATAGACCTATTCACTACTTCTAATGCTAAATACTAATAATCATACTATTTTTTATTATACAAGTGTGGTAATTTAGTTCATTATTTGCACTACGATGATTTCATTTTATTGTTCTACTTATGTAACTGGAATCAACAAAGTCATGAGATTCGGAGCCGGGTCGTCCATCAGCGACGGTCGCAGGTTGAATCGCGTCACACTCAATTAGGCTTCTGGGGTATACTTGGAGGATAAGATGCCAAACTTGTCCCGATCACCAAAAGACAATCCGAACACGGCTCAGCTTGTACAGACGAAGCTAGCATTCCAAGGTTCTCCTGGTTCCCAGAGGGAATTAGGCAAGAAACGACAGGCCGAAGAGATGGAAAATGAACTGGACCAGAACCCACAGAAAGTCCAAAAGACAGACAATTCGACGGAGGCAATGTTCCGAACTTTGCTTTCCCAGTTTACTACAGTCTCAAGCCAAATGACAAATTTGGAAACATCGGTAAAAAAAGATATGGATAATTTGGAGTCTTCCATCAAAAAGGAAATGGCAAGTTTAGACTCTGCAATAAAATCGGAGGTTTCGGAGCTTAAGCAGATTGTCTCAACTCTGCAACAAGAAAATAAGCAACTGGCAACCAGAATTGAAACTTCAGAGGTAAAGACAAACTCCCTTGAGCACGAAGTAGTCCAAATGAAACATGTTGTGCACCAAATAAAATCTGAGAACCACGAACTCCGACTCGCCATTGCAAGAACTACAGCAGAGACACGTAAGAACAACTTAATCTTTCATGGCATCCCGGAAGCCACTCCTGAACATCTAAATACCACCGTAACTAAGCACATTCACTCCGTCCTTGATGAACCGCACATCGTGCCGATATCCTCTCGGAAAATTGGAAAGGTGTCAGATGCGAACAAACCGCGTCCAACAGTAGTTCTGTTCCATAATCTTGAAAGTCGAGATGCAGTTTTTGCTGCTGCAAGAAGGGTCAATCACTCAACTATCCAGATATACTCATACCGTCCGAAAATCCTCAGGGACGAAGCCAAGCGTCATCGCCCACAAAGAAGCCACTCAACGAACAACACCAGCCTACAATGAGGAACCGGCAGCCCGCATCAACCAAGCGAAGTTCTTAATAAAAATTACACAATATTTTACTATAATATCACTGGCCTTAAGCGTAAAAACGCTTTATTTTTTAACAATATAATTAATACTCATCCCTCCATTTTTTGTTTATCGGAGACAATGCTCTGCAATTGCAACCAAGAAATTGAACAATTAAAACACATGTACAATATGACAATCATTCCTGCGCACAAACCATCTGGTGGAAGACCATCTGGAGGTCTTATAGTCGGATGGGCAAATGGATTCACACAAGCACAAGTCTCTATCCTCAGTCAGTCAGAATATTTCATGGCACTGAAACTGACCACTTAAAACACGGTCCTTATAATTATCTTCTTCTATCTATCACCGGACCAAGCATATTATGCTAAGCTGGGGCGACTGTTCGCAGAATTATACCAATACGCCGCGAAGTACCCAAACATAATTCTTATGGGGGATGCTAATGCATGGACAGGAGAACAAAACACAATTACTGGACACGAACGTAAAAGTAAGCACAACCGGGTCAACGCTCAAGGCAAGGCTCTTTTGAAACTTGCAGAAGAGCACGGTATGGAAATTGGAAACGGGTCGATAGAAGGAGACTCTCACGGCGAAATCACGTACATTAGTAACAACGGAGCAATGCAAGGAACGAGCGTCATTGATTACATGTTACACACTTCGGCCGCCTCCAATTTAATAAAATCCTTCAAAGTTCTAGACTTCCCGCATTCATCTCACTTCCCGATTATCACCGAATTAGGACTTGGAGAATTAGCACTATCCATACAAGAACCTAGAAAGAAAATAAGCATAACCGAAGCATACAGACCAATTGAAGTCTTCGCTTAACCGAAATGTACAATTGCTGTCAGTGACTGCAAACACAACTATTGACGCTGACGCTGAGGCAATACAAAGCGCAGTCCACAACACCTGTGCAGAACTCAAGCTTCAGCGGATTTTGGATTCGTCTAAATTATTCCCCAGGTGGTTCGACCGTGAGTGCGCAAAGCTGAAATATGAGAAACTACGTTTATTACGCCAATTCAGGAGGGTTCCGAAGGATAAGACGGAAAAACAAAAAGTAGCTCTTCAAGCATACTTGTCAGCCAAATCAACGTACACCACAACATGCATTGTGAAGATCGCCACATCAAATAAAAACAGAGAGACGGCCTTGTTTGACATAAGCAATCCATCACCGTTCTGGCGAGCTGTAAAATCGGGCCGGGAAAGGCCTGCTAGGCCAAAAATCTCAATCCCTCAAGCGGAATGGCACCAACACTTTAAGGATGTCTTCGACCCTCCCAATCAAAGCTGTTTTGAACCTCCTAAATTTTCCGGCAATGCCAGGAAAGATGAAATACTGGATGCATCGATCAACTTCTTGGAGTTGAAGTTAGCAATTAAAAAATTGAAGTCAGTCAAAACCCCAGGGCCTGACCTCATCCCGAATGAAATCTGGAAACTACTGGAAGGGAACTCGCTTGTGATCCTTGCAGAAATTTACCAGAAGGTCCTAGAAACCGGTGCAGTACCCCAATCATGGTGTAATTCGATAGTCATACCTATTCACAAGAAAGGCGACAAAAAAGATCCCGCGAACTATAGGCCTGTCTCATTGCTAAACACCGTGCTGAAACTGTTTACCACAATTCTCGTCACTCGTTTCAACAACTGGATGAGGAAACACAAGAAGCTCTCAAAGTTCCAGGCGGGGTTCCAAAAAGGGAAAAGCACACACGACCACATATTTGTACTCTCAGCTCTAATTCAAAAACAGCTTGGAAAAGGCGAAAAACTTTATGCCTGCTTCGTGGATCTTCGGCAAGCTTTTGACACTCCTAACCACAACTTACTCTGGAGCTGTCTTCTACAAGAAGGTGTATCGGTAAACTTTGTTAAAGTGTTTAGAAGTCTCTATACGCAAGCTGCAACACGAATAAGCACTGAAACAGGGCAAACTCAAGAAATCAAGATAACAAAGGGAGTACTACAAGGCGAGTCAGCTAGCCCGTCACTCTTTAATCTATTCATTGAAGGGCTGTCCAGAAAGTTTGATCTCTGTCACATTGCGGGCATTAAGATTTCGTCGATTCTTGTACACCATCTCCTCTATGCAGATGACCTTGTCATTTTAGCCCCATCGAAAGAAGTTCTACAGGAGAAAATTAACCTGACCTCAAACTTCTTCCACTCAAAAGCGTTAGAAGTCAACCGGAACAAGACACAAGTAGTTGTATTTAGTAAAAGTGGTAGGAACACAAAGCTAGATCGATTCCAATGGCGGAAATCCCCTATCCAAACGGTCAAGAGTTATGAGTAACTTGGTGTCATCTTCTCTTCAAATGGTAACTTTTTGGAGCAAGCTACTAAGGCCGTCAGCAAGGGACATGCAGCATCAGCCACCTTACGAAATCTTACTCGTACTTCCCCATATTTCAGCATTTCTACGACACAGAAGCTCCTTGACTCAATACTCCTTTCAACTACACTCTATGGTGCGGGAATTTATGGTTTGACACACTCAGAGCAGCTTGAAGCAGCCCAGCAACGCTACTTAAAGCAAGCTATTGGCCTTCCTTTATGTACTCCCAAGTACTTTGTTAGACTCGAAACAGGCATAAGGCACGTAAAATTGGCCTTGGCAAAACTCGCCTACTCGCTCTGGCTCAGGTTGATAGGTGCAAAGGAGGGAAGCTTGCTAAATGCGGCATACACACAACTCCGAAAAGATGAAGCTCGACATGGGTCAAACGCACAGAATTGGTGCACACAAATGCGTGAACTTCTCTCCTCGGTTGGACTCTCGTGGGTGTGGGACCTCAACAGCTAAAACTCTGCCCAAAGAAATCAAAAACTTTTTCTTGCAAAAATGAAAACACTGTTAGGAAATAGCGATATTGCCTCGGCTAAGAATTCTACCACCATGCCTCACTACAAAAACTTGGTAAATACCCACTTTGGTACCAAGTTCTACATGAGGACGCCGATGCCTAGGTATGCCGTTAATCGGATTGCTCAACTACGCTTAGCCAGCAACTCAGTATTAAACAAAGGCGAATGGATTAATCTTGGAGAGTTTTCGGACAAAATACGCAAATTTTGCGGTGATATACTCTCCTTAACCCATGTACTGCAGCACTGCACAGCGAACCAAGGAGAACGAGACACATTCCTACGTGCTGTCCATTCAGACGAGGCTGGAGAATCCATTCATCGACTAGCTGGCTCGCCGCAGTCTACGGACCAATACAAAGCCTTACACATATTCATGTGCAATTCAATTTCAAAATACACAAACAATATTTAGGAAAAGTAATCTTCTACTATACGATATGCTGGTTGATAGCGGGTGAGCCTTCTAAATTTAAGTTTAATTCTAATTCTCGGATCTCATTTTTATACTATTTTAGCTTAGATTGATCATAATATACTCATAACTGCATTAGTTAGCTATAAGCTTCACAACAAACTCTAGCAATCAAACATGTAACACAAGAACCTCAGTCTTGTTGACTAGGGCATCTGCCAATTGTCAAATAAACAAAATCAATCAATCACAAAGTCATATTTGTCGAAAAATTTTGAAGTGAATTTAATTCATTTACTAATTACTGTGGTACTAAGAGTGACGAAATCTAATTCCACTAAAATCGTTATCATGTTTTGAAGCTGGGTAGTTGTCAATATTGTCAGAATTTTCCACTTGTCTGTCGCGTCAGCTTAACGTTAACACTTGAACAAGATAACTGATTTTCATATTCCTTGAAACGCAATCACAGTTTGCATGATGATGGTATAAACGTTTATGACTGAAATATTCAAAAATTAATCATAATTCAAACTCAAACGTTCAGTAATACTCCCGCTTAAAAAACTTAAACAGTTCAAACAGCTCATTTTCATGATGACGAAACAAGTTTTACTCGTCGCAATTGTAGCACTATCAATCTCCCTAGCGATGTCTACGCCTGCAAGGACTGTTACAAGCGGTAATTTTTTTAAATAAATAATTTACTAATAATAATACCTTTTATTGAACGCTCTTCTAACTTAAAACATTTAATGTAGCTTCAGCAAAGGACGGTCATCAAGAAAAGAACTTAACCAAGCCAGAGCTTCAACCAAAAAATGTGACAATTGACAATTGGTTCCAGTGCCCCGGTAACTGTGCTCATCGTTGGTGCAACAACCCTCCATATCTTTACTGCACCTGCGACTTGCCCTACTGCGATAGCTGCTTTTGCCACAACTGATCAGCTTCAGCTAAACTACTTCATTAATTAAAATCACTCTTAAATTAAACAACCTTTTTTTAAATAAAATGAAACCTTGCCATAAGAATGGACAATAATTATAAGATATTGTATTTAAATTTTAGATTTTGACAGTTTTATGCCGCACCATTTCTAATCTTTATATCACGTTAATACATTTTAAATCCGCCATCCAAGGGTTATAACTGCCAAAGAATTGAATATGGTCCACCTTTTGAATACCAAAATCTAAAAATTTGTTAGAGTTAAACCTATTAACGGGGAGTTAGCGGGAAGGAAAAGTCCGGAAAGGGAATATCTCTGGGAGGGAGAAAAACACTGCAGTTCTAAATTTAAATTTCTCAACTTTATGTTTTCTAAAAACATAAAAAGAAACCTTAATAACAGCATATTCGGCAATTTGTAAGAAATTTCAGACACATAGAATCCAATACTACAAGTCCATACATCAGAATTACTATAAGGAAGGAAGAATGAAGAATAAAGAATGTCAATGTTTACATCTAAATAATCCCACTCAGAAAATGCAATCTACGTGCAGAAGTTGTACGTTTTGATGGAACTTGGAAAGCTTTTTTGTATATCTCGGAAATTCCTGGAAACAAAATGAATTAAATGACTTTTCAAGTAAAATAATTTGCCGTTAGTGTGTTACCAATTTTGTTACTTGATCCACCGTGGTAAAAACCAGTACTAATCGTTTGAGTTTAAGATTTCCACCAAGAGATAGGTAGATAATTGCTTGGAGACATTCCATTTCGCAGCGGAAGACGACAAGCTCCTTCAAATCTTTAACAGGCCAAACAAAAAATTACTTCTTGTTAAATATAAAATAGGTCTACAAATAATCAGGAGGCAATAGATTAAAAAAGAACAAATTAGAAAAAGACTAAAAGATTCAAAAGAAATACATATTATTTATAATTTGTATAAATTTTTTGGTTAAAATGCTTTGCTTACTTGGCAAGCTTCCCAGTGAAGGCCAACTTTGCACAATATCAATACTCTCGGCATCAAGTAGTTTTTCCATTTCAATAGTTGGAGCTCCGCCTGTAAATATGTACCACAAAGTCCCATCTTCTACATTACCGATTTCCAGGCTCAGAGATGTAATGTGCGTGAATTTTGTAAAGCAAACTAAAGTGTCTACAGTACAGTCTGAAATGCAAAACGATAAGTGCTGTACGTTTGGAAATGCAATTTCATGATTTAACAAAAATTTGATTCCGCGAACGTCAAGATTGGTCACACTTTTCCAGACGGAGGATGTAAACATTGGAAAATAGGATTTTTCTTTCAATGAAATATTGGTCAATTTTGGAAATAAATCTGGATTTAAGGGTACGTTCTCCCGTTCTCCCGTCCGCAATATATTCCAACGTCCAAAATTAGGAGATGCTAATTCAATTCGTTCTAAGTGCGGAAGTGGCGGAATGCACAACTCCGAATCGCAAGTTATTTCAAGCTTCTTCAAATATGGACTTTGTTCTCTGAGTAATTTTTCAAGTGATTTTTTCATATTGGATTCTTCTGAATGTTCCTCAAAATTGCAATGTAGGGTCAGTTCCTTTACCCTGGCTGAAACTTTGCAAAGTTTTTCGATATCTTGAGCATCAGTGGCTTCATATGGTTTCAACTCTATGGACAAAATTATCCTTGTTCTCACAGGCAGTATTTCAATTATTTCGAGGCAGGGTAATGTATGTAATCGCCCAAAACGCAATGTAATCACACTTAGATTTGGAGCATTACGTACAACCATTGCCGTTGCAAAGCACTTCAAATCTTGAAATCTGAGTGATCTCAAGTTTTGGAATATTGGAAAGTTGTAATTGTTCGTATATCTGTTTATAGCATCATAGTCCACACCTAAGGAAGAATTTCACACAGTACAGTGTTTTTCCATGAATAAAACTTTGTAAAAAAATTATCTAGTCCTGTTAAATTTTATATTAATTTATTTTTGAAAAAGTAGAAGATATCTACAGGAAAAGGTAACTCTCATCTCAATTTAATAAACAAAATTTGCTGCCTTATTGAAAAATACGTCGCTCAATTTATTTCAAATTTCGAACTTGATTCGACCTAATCGGTTTTAATTTGACCTCTAGAGGTTATAGATCAAATATACATAAGGTAGAGTGTATATGCCGCCGAAGTATCTAGTGGATTGTGCAAAGTGGAAAAATTGTAAATTTTACATTCTGAGGTTATTTAGAGGTCAAAATCAAGAAAACAGGGACTGATGTTTTTACCGCCCGCATATACACCTATTACCTTCTATTGACTTGTATAGGTAAAACAGCCAATTTCAAAAATCGAATACAATGACTTCTTACGTGCTCCTGTATATATAGTGTTAGTGTTATTTTTATTATTATTGTTTATTATTTTGTTATTTTTTAAGCTTTTTGAATAGTATTTGAGTATTTTATTCGAGTTTCTTGTTTATTACCACTTAGCTGAAGATCCACAAGATTTGGTGATACTTGGAGTAGACTCAAAACTGCGTTCGGCGCTATTGTCTTACAATTTTGCGGAATCTGGCCTATCCAATACTCTTTGACATCTAGCCCAAATTTGGAAATGAACAATTTGATAACATCTAGGTTAATGCCGTCAACGTTGAAGTGAAACTTTGTGTAAGGCGTTGGTTGGATACTTGACGCCTTTAGGTTACATAACGATTGAATCTGAATTGCACTTTTCAGTTTGACAGGACGGTGAATTCTTCTGTAAAATTTGTTAGCAGAGTTATTCCAATTTCTGTTTACTAATCTAGCAACAAGCAAGCTTTCAAACTTCAAATTTTCTAAAACTTGAAGGAATACCTGTAAGAATAATTGTTGATAAACCAATCAAAAACATACTTGAACTTTGATAGATTTTAAGTTTTTGTCTTACTTCTGGTGGCAAATTTTCCATTGCAAATAGAAAAATTCAAGACTGAATATAGAAAGAATTTTGTTTTTCTGTTGAAAACTTCTGAGAACACAGAAACTCTGCACAAGGGTTTTAGGTCGACTGTCGGCTAGATCCTGTTCAATTTTAAAATATCTTTAGGTTTGTACTAGAAAAAGGAGCATGGAAATTGAACAAAAGAATTTAGAAACTGAAAGCCAAATTTACCGTTATTGCCTTTTTTCCTGATTTTTCATTGGTACCTTGGCAAATGGTACATCGCTCTAATTTAAATTTAAAGAATTATTTTATTTCACAGAAATATACTTACCCTTGCAAATGAATTTAGCACAAAATTTTAAAGGATGAACTTTATATTGTAGTTTTTTTAATTAATCGTAAAAAAAATTAAGGAACCAGTGAATAAACATGAACATGTTAATTAATAAGTTAATGATAAGAACAATTAATGTTTCAGTAGTTTAATTTAGTTTTAATGTGGTTTGGTTACAAAGGTCAACATAAATATTAATTTATTTATATTTCAGTGACGTGATTCTCCGGCCATGATATAAGGATGAAGGGTCTAGGGTCACATTGGTCCTTGAAATTATCATAACTTTTCGTTTCATGCAAAACTAGCAAACATCCGACAAATCCGAATTTTCGGATTTATGGTCATTTAGAGGGTCGTTAAAATGAATGTGAAGGGTATTACCCCTATGGCCCATCTTCGAATTTGGCCTTAATCTTGACCCCTACTACCTTTAGCTGAAAACAGATTTGAAAAAAAGTTAACCCGTTTGAGAGTTATCGCGTAACCATGCGAACAGACATAACATTCCCATAAAGTAGCTAATACGCTACTTAATAAGGTAATATTTGATGACTCGCAAATGTGTCTCCCGATTGAAAAGAATCAATTTTTAGGGGGTCGTTGATACAAAGAATGAAGGTATGGGGTCTTCTAGGTCCTTGAAATAATATTAACTTTTCGTTTCAAGCAAAACTAGCAAAAATCCGACCAAAACCGTTTTTTTCGGATTTGCATGTCATTCAGGGGGTTGTCAAAATGAGTGTATGACTCCTGTGACCCATCTCCAAACATGCCCTTACCCTTGACCCCTACTACCTTTGGCTGGAAACAGATTTAAAAATAGTTAACCCGTTCGAGAGTTATGGCGCAACCGGACAGACAGACGGACAGACAAACAGAGCATTCCCATAAAGTAGCTAATACGCTACTTAATAAACCGTTGCAAACGCTTAAGTAACTTAAGTAGCGTATTGTAACTGATATCAAAATCCTTTTATGCAACAATAGCAAAACCACGAAAAAAAAACAAATTTTGGAATAGGGTCAAAAACAAGGTAATCCTAAAAGGTTGAAGGGTTGAGGGTTACATATATCACTAACTAGATCACCTAACTTCAATTTATGCAAAACTAGCAAAAACCCGTTAAAAAAGATTTTTCGGTTTCGAAGGCTTTTTAGGGGTTATTTCAATAAGGGAAAATGGTCTGGAGACGCGCAGATCCTTGAAAACATCATTACTTTTGTGCTATGCTAAACTAGCAATAATCCGCAAAATCTATTTTTTCGGAATAGGGGGTCTTTCAGGGGGTCATTGATATAAGGATTAAGAGCCTGGGGTCACTGTGGCCCTTAAAATCATCATAATTTTCGTTTCAAACAAAGGAAATGTTGTTCTGCAAATTCCCCTGCACATAAGGTGGCACAATAATTGAGATATTTTGGTATCCATATCGACTCCTGTTAAGAGGTAAAAAGTGACGCTCGTAGAAATTCAAAACGAAATATTGTCAGAACTTGTGAAAAATCTAAAATACCTTAAAGGCGTTTGTAAACCTTTACGCGTCATCTACTGATCTCGCTTTGAAAAAAAAATGTGATTTTGCACATCTTCGGAAGTACATTGACGCCAATATTATTTCTACAGAGGCTGACATGACATGAACATGACAGTCGAATTTCGCGGTTACGATTCTTCTCTGAGCTTGGAAAGGTACTTCAAAACTGCAAGCAAATGCTACACACGCTAGAAGTCAGATGACCACCATTTTGTCAAATTGACAAAGACGTATTCCAGTTGCCAGCACTTTTGGCCATATACAAGTGGAGATGTATTTGGACTCGGCTCGATACCTTATTGTAAGAATTCCGGTATTCTTTTGTTAGAACTGACTTTTTTTTAGAAGTGGAACAGTTCGTCACAAGTGGAGTCAAGTAGTGTGAAATTTTTGTGTGATGTCTTAGCTTCTAGCTCACGCTTGCAGAATAAGGCGTGTAGCCAAACACGGTGGATCCAACCTCTTCTGTATTATTTTTTACTTTACAATTTATTTTCTCAAGCTGGAGAATACTAGCCAAGCAAACTCGTCCACGGACTTGAATCATAAAATATAAAACTATAAACTCCCATGCCATGTCCAATAGGTTTATTATTTTTAAAGTGAGAAGAAATTAAATGAACACAACGGGCAATTAAAGTATTTAACTAACTATTTAAAAGAAATAAAACAATTGGCATTTCGATTGCACACAATTAAAATAATTTTAATTCTTTTTTTATTCTAGACTTGAGAAACTCATTTAAAGTAGTGTCTTCCATCAGGAAAATTCTCCTAGTGATTTATTATTGAATGTATTGTATTGAATCATGTGTATTTGAACAGTTTATAATGCCGAAAAAATAGTTTTTTTTTTCAATTATTTAGTGCTGTCGAAATTAATTCTTTCACACAAGTCAAAACACTTCTTTTTTCAAAAGCAAATTAGGAGATCACAAATGCTTTAAAGCATTTAAAAGCACTAAATACTGCTTTTACTCTGATTCCAAACAAGTTTCCGACTCCCCTATGAATAACTTATTTTCGAGAGCCTTCAACAACTGTTGAGTTTACTAAAACCTTATTATTTAGTCCGAAAATCAGCCAGCCCAGAACCAGTTACATTCTCCTCAACTGGAAAAAAAAAATTCGCGGACATGGCTGCCAGGGGGAAGGCAAAAAGTAAGGTTGGCAGTGCTAACCTCTGCGCTAGCTAGAGCCTCTTACCGAAGATGCCCAACCAACTGCCTTATGCTCTCCTTTCATCTCCCCCCGCGTTAGCTTCTGGCCACCAGAAGCAATTTACCTGTACAGAACTAACCTAGGGATAGGAATTGGTCATTGAGTCACAACAACCGTTATTTTTTTAAATGCTAATATCCTAATCAGCACAGATAACAATCTCTGTGGCAAAGCACATGTAAGGCAGGAGGTAGCGATCGAAGCGGCGCTTCCACCACTTGAGGGGAAACAAAAACTAAGGTTGGCAAAAATGGGCTTAATTGAGATCACTCTAAATCAATTCTAAATCAACTGAAAATCGTGTAAAAATGCAATAAAAATATCGGCATAGCAGTCTCTAAAACAACGAAATGTGTCACTTCTTTTTCATAATTGTCTATGCCTTGCTTTCTCTCCGCCTCAAAAGACAAATCTTTTGAGCCTCGGGCGAATTTCTTAACTTATCTTTCAAAGAAGCTGTAAACTGCTTGTCCCTGTTCTAAACTGAACACTTCTTGCCTTGTTGAATTTGAAGCGTTTTTTCTTTTTTGAAAACTTACCAACTGAAATTGAAACAAAGGTAATTTGGAACCCAACTGAAAAGAGGTAAGTATAAGATAAAACATATTTAGTCAACCCCTAATCCATTTATTCAGTGCTTACTCTCCACAACGGTTCAATTCTAGTTTGTCTAAGTAAAATTTTAAAAGAAATCAATTCACTCACACTTTGAAATCTTCTTAATTTGATCCACGATCCATACTTCTGCGAAAACTCTCCCTCCAATCAGACAGAATGTGAGCGATGTCCGTTTAATTGCCAAATTAATTAATAGTTTGATTATTGGTTAAATTGTTTGTTTTTCAAAAACTTCTTTTTAATTCGCTCTCACTTTCTCACAATTCTTGACACCGTGTTTATTTAGGAAATTTGTGAAGTCCATAAATTTTAGGAATATTTATTATTATTAAAATTTTTCTAAAAGCCCTAATCGGGCGAAACACCCATGAGGCTTGTTGTAAGCGCAGTTCAAAAAGTTACATTTGAGTTTGAGTTTCATATTAATTAATAAAGTAAAGTACTATTATATTTTTTAGGAATATTTTTAAAATGCATATTCACTCAAAATTGAGTATTTTATATTCAAATACACACATTTAGGAACGCATGTTGGAGCATATTAAGGCTGAGCTCGAGGCTCAACCTTCCGTTGCCATGACGCCCATTAAGGAGGAGCCAAAGCAACTCGAACATGAAAAAGAGGTCACTGAAACAGCTCTGACCCTCAATGAGGGGTCAATGTGCAGCCAAGGGTACTCATTGACCTCTCTTACTCTCTACTCTTTCAAAATTTTCTTAGTTAATTTTATAATAATGTTTTTATTAATGAAGGAGTCGATCTCTAATTTGGGCCAATTTTATGGTATAATTTTTATAGTGGTATGTATTATTATGATTTCCTTTGTAAATTACCTGTTAAAAAAGCAGCATAACATATTGGCATTAAATAAGTTGTAACTATTAGCAATTACATAATAACTATTTACAGGTATGGTATTGCATTGGTAAGCAAACCTGTCTGCAGCGTTTGCCATAAATCCTTAAAAGTGCATATGGAAACGAGGGATGTTGGCCACCATGGCGGAGCGTGTCACAGGTAACAAATTGTCATTTCTTTAACTTTTAAGTAAAATTCGTTCCTCTTTTCAAAATTTTTAAAAAGAATTATAATTTGTAAATAAATTTTTAGTAAGCTCGTCGAAGACGCACTAAGTACTCTACAAAGAGAAACAACGGATTTAGAAACTAAGAATAAGGAAATGATGGAACAAATAAAGGATTTGAAACGGAAAAACGCCATTAATGAGCGCAATCTAGAGCGTAGCATGGAAAGAGTGCGACAGTTGGAAGATCGTAATGTTCAAGTAATTATTTTTTCTAAAATTCTAAAACCAAACAAGCCCGTCATTGGAGAAACGTTTAATTAAAAAAAAACTTAAAAAGTTGAAAAAAGAAATGAGGAAAGACTTGTTTCTTTTGATTGGTTTTCGTATTAATTATGAAAACAAATTTTTTTTTTGTCATGCAGGGGCTAAACAATTTCTTTTGTTTTACCATCCCCTCGTCACGCACTCTTCCTCTTTTAACATATAAGTAACTAGAGTTTGACCTTAAAGGGTCATTTTGAGGTCAATGTGTCATATCCGAGTGAATGGAGGCCCTACGACCATCTTGACCATCATAACTTTTCGTTTCATGCAAAACTTGAGTTTGACTTTGAAAGGTCAATTTGAGGTCAAAGGGTCATTTCCGGGTGAAGGGGGGCTCTACAGATTATTGGGCCCATCATAACTTTCAGTTTTATGCAAAACTAGAGTTTGACCTTGAAAGGTCAATTTGAGGTCAAGGGGTCATTTCCGGGTTAAGAGGGCTCTACGACCATCGGGACCATCATAACTTTTGGTTTCATGCAAAACTAGAGTTTGACCTTCAAAGTTCATTTTGATGTCAAAGGGTCATTTTGGGCGTCATTAGGGGGTCACAGAGAAAAGTGGGCTATATACATTATACAAGTGTACTCCCCTTTATAAGAGGAACAACTTTTGTAGGTGTCATTTTTCACTTGTCATAGAATGACTAGCCGTAGTTGTCGCTTTGCGACAACAATATACGGCTAGGCGCTGACAATTAGCTTATGTATTTAGACTCGTAGACAGATAAGCAATATATAGGTTATATATACTGAGCAAGGTTATTTCAATGGGATGACATCAACAAAATTCAATATTAGAAAACTCAAGCAAATAACTAACCTAAGCTACTCTGTTGTGCCCTGGATCTATTCAGCAAACCTTAATTACAACAATTACAAAACAAATGTTTGCCAAATTATAATTTTAAAGCTTACAAAAACTTTCACAATTTACAGAATCAGTCTTGGTTCTGCGGTTGATTAATCTAAACAGTTACCTCGAGTTATGCGATTATTAAGTGCACACATTGCTTAATCTTATTTAAAGAGTGGATATCAAAAATCAAACGTACGCATAAGTAAAATAAGGTAATGCTAATTACTAATACAGCCTAATTGAAGTCAATTTAATATTGTAGCATGGAGCACTAATGTTATAATATAATAAAAATAATGTAAGTAATGAACTTAAAATTGTCTAACGAAACACTGATTAATCAGAGTCACCTTTCAATACCAATTTTGCGAACCCTGGTAAGACGCTAACTAAAACTTCCTCATTCTTGGGAAAATTATTTGTGTTTCAAATTTGTT
>VYYI01001099.1:0-22208 GCA_021029175.1 Bilobella aurantiaca
TTTGGTAAAACTGCAATACCAATCATAAAAATTACTAGTAGTGTTCTTCTTGTGGCAGCGTTTTACATTTTTATCCACATGTCAACACGAATGAACACAGTAGTACTATTGTTGGTTTTTGCCATTTCGAGTTCATCTTTAATCTGCTTGGCTCCTGCAGCTCAAGCTATGTCGTTTGTTTATAGCATATCAAGTCAATTTGAAAAGAGCATGATGCGTAATATCATTAGCATTGAAGATTTTGGAGAACGGAAGTATTTCATAAAACGTCTAAAAGGGACTCAAGTTTTGAGCTGTACAATTGGAGGATTGTACTACATGGAAGGGAAAGCAAAACTCACACTACTTGATACACTTTTGCACAGTGTGCTCTACTGCTTAATATATGCAAAGATTAAATAAGAACAGAAATCGGCTCTGCAAATGACAAAGCCTTTGATCTACTGAAAACGTCGTTTTCACTGACAAAATTATTTCACAACTTGCTAAAACGGATATCCGTTCACGCATGTGTTGTAACTTTGGCTTAAAATTATTGTCACGCTACAATTTTTTTCAAAAAAAATTGAGTCACTTTCGTTGTTTCGATTTAACGTTGTAGGATAATCGCCCAAATTGAAATTTTATTAATATCAATGTTGTCGGTTAATTTAATATGGCAAACTAAACTTCAGTGAAACCTAAGATATAAGCATAAGTTATAAGTCGAGTATTCTATCATCACATGAAAACGTTAAAATAAAAGCGCGCTGCGGCACACTGAAACTACTCTGTTGCAAAAAATAAAAAAAAATCAGGTCATCAAATTGATACGGGCTTCTATTATGAGATTTATGGTAAAAATAGTATGTCATTATATAGTTGCCAGGCCTCTATTATGCAGAGATGGCAGAAATTTTACTTAAAACTTGAGATATATTTATTGATATATTTGCTTAAAATGATCAAAATATTCACTAAAATATTTACAATATATGTGAATATTTAGCAATATCACTACATAAAGTCGCGGTTAATTGTAAAATGTGAGTCCTCAACTACAAGTTGCATGTTACCACATGTTATTCAGGAGTCTCAGTGTCGTGTTTGCTGAAAAATTAAAAGCCCCAGTCGGAAAACTAATCATTAGATTTCAACGTACTTTAACACATTAAGGCATGAAACCTTACTTTGACACTAAAAGTCACATTATCCTAATTGTTTCTCAAAATTAATGTTTGAATATATAAAGATTTGTTTAATGTGCAGGCGCAAATACTTACAAAAATCCAAATTTACTAAAGGTTGAACATTTGCTTTAATTTTGATTCTAAGAATGTGAAGTTCTTGATTATTGGTCCTTATTCTGTCCTTGGAAATCCGTTTTCTCTATTGAAGGTACCCGTTCTAAGTTCGAAAAATTCAATTGATGCGATTGATTGCAATTAAGACGAATCAGGTGATACATAAATCCTGAGAGAAAATTCAGATCAGTATATCAGACCTAATAATATCGGACAATATAAATATCTGATATCTGACTTAAATGACCCCAGATTTACCCATTTTCCACGGTTGAGGAGACTGCCCTGGTACAGTCGAAGCTGAGCGATTCTCGTCATTATGACCTTTGGGATCTGTTTTCGAAGGTAAAAATTCGGCGAGAAACTGCTTCCGGTCAGGTTGTAGTAGTAAGTCATTGATATAGGAATTTTTTGCAGAATTCATATCACCTGTTTCCAGTTTATTTCCAAGTCTACGTACAAATTCCTGTTGTTGAGAACGGCTACGTTGAAGTCACAACCACTTGAGGTCGACTTGAGTGAGGTAGCGTTTCATTTGGCAACTTCTGATTCTGATAGTAGATGCTCTACTGGACCCTCACAACTCAATTTCAGCCACTTGGCCCCGGACAGCAGCGAGCTTTAGTGACGTACTCGGATTGATGCGTCGGCCAAAATTGTAATTGAACCATAGACTGCATGCACTGCTATCTCATATGACAAGGATTCTTCACAGAGGTAAATAGAGTTGTACAGTGAGCTTATAACATGATCGACAATAACTTGACCCCTGGAGGTCACCTAATGTGAAGTTGGCGTTACCACTTGGT
Organism: Bilobella aurantiaca; assembly: GCA_021029175.1. Classification (NCBI taxonomy): domain Eukaryota; kingdom Metazoa; phylum Arthropoda; class Collembola; order Poduromorpha; family Neanuridae; genus Bilobella; species Bilobella aurantiaca. The sequence goes on from VYYI01001099.1 coordinate 2,093, forward strand.
GTACTATCTACTGATGGCTCAAAGTAGGGAAATATTGCCGCGGCCACACCAACAGGCAACTTGCAACTTTCTGATCGAATTCTGATGTGTTGCTTGAAATACACGTCCACACCAGAGACAACTTTTTAGAGACAACTTTTGAGAAAGTTGTTGCAGCAAACGTTGTCGCAGGAGAAAAGAGGAAGCATTCACACCGCCGAAAGTTGTGGCAGAAAGCTGCTCCAAAAAGTGTTGCGCAGACACTTTTCTGTAGCTTCGAAATTCGAAGCTACTTTTTCCTTTCAAAAAAGTTGCTTGTTCCTGATTGGTCGACCAAAGTGTTTAAAGTCTCGCGGGGTCGGAAATACATTTTTTTAGTTATTTCGAAAGTAGTTGAGCTGATTACCACATTTCAATTAATTTAACATTAACTAAAAACTTGAGCCCTCATTTCAATTAATCATGGAAGAGGATAGTGAGGAGAGGGTCGACCCAGTTGAAATGGACACAACATTTCAATTTGAAAGGTTGAGAGTCGTCGGTTTATCTACGATTCAAGAGATCCTAAACACAGTAAACGTGATATTTTGTCTGCTGCTTGGGAAGACATTGCCAGCGACGTCAAGGTTGATGGGAAGCAAGTGACTAGTAATCATACAAACTTATTGTAAAAATTAAAAAAGTGCTCAATAAAAACTTATATTTACAAAGGTATTAGTGATTGTGTCGACACATTGAACAGGGGATTGGTCAAAGACAAAATGGAAAAAGGTACGGGATTACTACTACAGGGTCAAGAAATCGTTGAAGGGTAAAAGTGGTCAGGGAGCCTCCAAAAAGAAGAACTGGATTTACTATGCCACGTTGGACCGCATCTTGTCGAATTACGTTGAGGAGAACGAATAAATAAATTCCATTTGTCGTAATCGGTTCGAACCGAATCTGAGTATTTAAACTTACATTTTTCAGTACTCAATCAAACGCTACTGATGATGACGACTCATTGTCTAAACCTGACAGAAAGCAGGGTACTGATGAAAACGAGACGTCGCAAGAGGTATTAAAAAACTCAATTATATGTTCAGTGATGAGAAGTAACTTTTTATAGAAGTCTAAACATTGTATGTTTGTAGAGTACACCCTCTCTTATTGAGTCGACTCCAGAAATAAAAATACAGACAGGTTCGATTAAGGTAAAGCAAATTAGCATTATTTCGAAAGTGCACCATATGAAACTTATTGATCGTTAAAGTGTCGCCGAAGGAAGACTGAAAATGAGGACGACCTCATAAACTCCAAAATATTGAAGGTACTTGAACAGGGTGATGAAATTTATGATGAATACTACCACTTCTGTATGACCACCGCCAGCAAGTTGAGGAAACTCTCCACCGACACAGCTGACTTTGCAATGAAAGGTATTAGTGATTTATTGTATAGCATTAATCACCCAACTGAGTAATTGATCGACACTTGAGTCGTCTCAATAACCTGAACAATGTGAAACTGTATTATGCTTTAACATTAAATTTAACTCTAAATTCCAGCTTTTGTTGTTTGCCATTCGACGCTTCCTTCGTTCAGCATGTACGTCATAAGCGCATCCCTCATTTCCTTTGGAAAATTTTCTTGGCTTCGAACTGACCTATTTCTGATTAACCCTGCTGGTTCAGGCTCTTGCCTCCAATCACCTTCTCGGTTGCCAACGGAGTCGTCTCCATATCCTGGAGGGTAGTATGTTCGTTCTTGAGGGTTTAACGTTAGCTCTTTCGCTTTCAGGAAGTTATGTAGCACCGTGCAAGCTAAAATCAATAAAATTAAAGTTGACAAAATTTGGGTCGACACAAGTGAACGCATTTACTTACAGCAATCGTTTCGCCGTCCTTTTGCCAACGCTTCCGTTCCATCCTCGATGCCTTCGACTTTTCCTGGACCTCTGGGTGCTCCCGACGCCATACTGCTTTCGCAGAATGCCAGTTTTCCAATGTCGGGGTCATTGTAAGGGGACATTGTTGGCGGAAATGGCCGGATTGTCCACAGTTTCTGTATTGGCTTGATGATGCTGTTTCGAGCAAAATGATCTTAATTTGGGTCGACCCAGTCACGCTTTTTTCATTAATTAGTAACTAAATTATGATTCACTTACCCATTTTTCTTCGACTGAAAAAATTCGCTGAACAAAATGTCACTGATAGTCCTTGATTCAATTAAGAAAACTTCAATTTAAGAACACTTCAATTTTGAGTTTCAAATCATAATTTGGAGCAAGAATTTTCCCGCCTCACATCAACAAACGAGACACTTTGTCTGGTCTACACCAAAGTAGCAGCTTTCTGTCACAAATGTGTTGCGTCTGCTCACAACTTCTCTGCTTGGTGCTTTTTCTAAAAAAAATCTAATGTGTTCAAGCAACACAAAACAAGCAGAAAGTTGAGACATCTCGCATCAGCAGGAAAAATTGTTAATGCGTGTTCGGTGTGGCCACGGCATAATGCTTAATGACCGTTTAAGCTTACTTTGAAACAGCTGGAGATCACCTAAGTTCATTTCAAGTTCATATCAGCGTGGAGTATCGACTGAAATCTTATGCAAAGCAGAGTTAGGAATTCAAGCTTAATGACCTTTTAAGGTAACCTTGTGACCGCTAGAGGTCACCAAAGTTCATCTCAAGGTCATATTGGTGTGTGGTATAGGTTAGGTTAGGTCACTGAAAGCTTAAGCAAAGCAGAGTTAAGAAATCAAACCTAATGACCTTTTAAGGTTACCTTGTAACGTCACCTAACTTCATCTCAAGGTCTTATGTGTGTAATGTATCTGGTGAAAATTTATGCAAATTGAAGTTTGAAAATTATGCGTATTGACCTTTCAAAGTCATCCGGTGACCTTTTCTGGAGGTTACTTAGATACATCTCAAGGTCATATACATGTTGGGTAGAGTTGATATTTGGTGACTTCTAGAAGACACCGGGTGACCTTAAATGGAACATTATTTGTAGATTACGCATAAGTTTATGGCCACTGGACGCTCTTTTCTTCCCTGTGACAGAAAATTTGGTACCATAAAACGACAAAAAAAAATAGCTCAACGGTTTTGTTCAGACGATTATTTGCTGGCTCAAGCAGAGCTGAAATTTTTGATGCTTTGAGAAAGATTTTCAAAAAACCAAGATCTCTGCAAATCACAAAAATATTTGGCATACAAAATGGAGTACATTTTTACCAACGCGTCTGACACATGAGCCTGATACTTGCTGAGATAATCTTAACATTAGAATTAATCCTGCGGCTCCATCAATGCATCAAGTTTTACTGCCTGCAAAAAAAATTAGTAAACCTTTCTGGCACCCAAACCAAAAAGGACGACTTGCTAAAAATGTGTCGCTGCATCCCTCAGCAACATCGAGCATTCTACTTTGCTTTATAAACTACAAGCATTCCATTAATAACTTGAGAGGTTACCATTTAGTTATTTTTCAGATAATAAAGTGGTTAAGCATTTAAAATGATTTCTTTAAGTTGTCAAGGCATTGAGACGACAAAATGCTTATAATGAAGTTATAGTTCTAACGTCATCGTTAGTTACAGAATTTTTTTTTTAATCTAAAATTAGTTTGCGCCGTTTTCCGCTTTACCCTTCAATTACAGACAATTTAGTTATGTTACCTACCACAACAAATGTTGTGAAAATAATGTTTTGCTGATGCTAACCTAGTAATTTTATTTCGCTTGTACTATAGTTCTATAAATATTTTTGTTTTCCACTGAAAATGTTGAAGTAAGTTTAAGCTTACGAATTACTTCTATTTATTATACTTAACGCCGATATTTACTTAACAAGCCAACTGCTCGAATTTGGACAGAACCCTCTTTTAATTGTTAGCTAAATAATTACACACATCACTTGGCCCTTCCAACTTGATAAATTATGTGTATTCAACGCGTTCAAAAATTTTAATTAGTATAATTCTTAGGTGCCTTGGCTTTTACTGCATGCAGCGCTAGAATCGCAATGAGTCTCCAATTAGTCCTGTTCCCTGAGTTGCAAAATAAGTGCTGAATTTTGTAAATCATCATTTAGCATCGGGCGAAGTATTTTAAAGCAATTAAATCAGGATAAAGCATGCTTTCTGAAAAGGAAATTGCCATCTTCCAGGCTATTTTGAGATGCACAACTGCTACAAAGCTTTGTGCATTTATATTCAAAAATAGAAAAAATTTCGAATCGTCGATGTTTTGGAGAAGAATAAATAGTTTATTGTTGCTTCAAGATTTGGGACAATTAATTTTCTTATTGTCACAAATTATAAAGACATTGCAATGCAACAACCCATTATTGCTTGTGGGTCTCTTCTTGAATATCGCCTTTGTTGGCATTGGTGCATTAGTAAAACTGTCTATCCATCTATACGTCAACGAATGTATTGCGCTCACTTATTGCATATTAAATGCAAATACAAAAAGAAAAGATGATGTCAATTCAGTTTTAAAGGGTTTGTTAGAGATTCGCTTACAATACAGCAAAGAATGTTCAAATTTATGAGAAATTGGTGCTAAACTGTGTTAATATTATTTTCAAAATAAATTTTGCTTGTTGACTTCAAAAGCACAATACTACGTACTTTGTTTCATAAGAATTAAATGAAATTTTATTTCACCATGAACTATGTTGCAATTCTTTCTCTTGCCATATTTAACAGTGTAATTTTTGATTCAAGGCACAGTTGATAATCGCTACAAATTTCGCGAACACTTACTTCGAGTAATCGTATTTACGTGGCTTGTAACAGCGTTTACTGCAACTATCGCGATAATGTTGCTATTTCTAAAGGCACCATTCTCACCATACAACTATCTGAGAGGAAATCAAATTTTGAATACATTCATTATATGCTACCAATTTGTTATTATCGCTGATTTGCCTTTTTCTGCTATCCTTGCATTCACAATAATTTATTTTACACATTTGTGTTTGCACTTGTCTCTAAAGAAAATCTGGTAAGATTAATTAGTGGTTTATTAATTATGAAAGTTTTAACACAACTAATTTTTAATTCTTAACTTTCAGCTGTAATTTGATTATTCACGATGAATCACGATTCAGTACGATGGAGCTATACCTTGTATCTTACAAATCTATCACGTTGACAAATAATTTGAGTAATTTGGCGTTTGGTAAAACAGTTATACCAATCATAAAAATTACTAGTATTGTTGATTTTGTGGCAACGTTTTACATTTTCATCCACATGTCAACACGAATGAACGCTGGAGTACTATTTTTGGTTTTTGCCATTTCGATCTCATCCTTAATCATCTTGGCTCCTGCAGCTCAAGCTATGTCGTTTGTTTATAGCATATCAAGTCAATTTAAAAAGTGCATGATGCGTAATGTCATTAGCATTGAAGATTTTAGAGAACGGATGTATTTCATAAAACGTATTAAAGGTGCGCAAGTTTTGCGCTGTACAATTGCGGGATTGTACTACATGGAAGGGAAAGCAAAACTCACACTACTTGATACACTTTTGAACAGTGTGCTCTACTGCTTAATATATGCAAAGATCAAATAAGAACAGAAATCGGCTCTGCAAATGACAAAGTCTTTGATCTACTGAAAACTTCCTTTTCACTGACAAAATTATATTTTACAGCGTGCTAAAACAGAAATTCGTTTGTATTATGCGTGTATTGTAACTTTGGCTTAAATTTTTTGTCACATTACAATATGTTTCAAAAAAATTGTGTCACTTTCAATGTTTCAGTTTAAAGTTTTTAGGATAGTCGACCAAATTGTCGTTTTATCAATGTCATCGTTGTTGGCAAATTTAGTATGACAAACTAAACTTCGGTGAAACCTAAAATTTACACATAAGCTATAAGTTGAGTATAATAACAGCACTTGAAAACTCAGTTAGCTTGGTTCTCTGCTAATAAACTTGTATTAAAATAAAAACGCGCAGCGGCACACTGAAACTATTCTGTTTAAAAAATAAGGTCATCAAATTGATACAGGCTTCTAATATGAGATTTAAGGTAAAAATGCTATGTCATCATATAGGTACCAGGCCTATAATATTGTCACCTACTCTGTGACGTATCGGCTGGGGGCTCAAGAGCAAGAATGGGGTCATAGTGACACAATCGATTGGGTCACAATTTTGACAAAATGTACAAATAAGTTATTTATTTGTATATCGAATACACCAATGAGGTACAGAAGCCTCAACCTCAGAAGGGACTTCTGTGGTTGATAGTGGTTTTCTGGGGCGATGTGAGTTGATCACTATCCCGAACTTAGTTGGGTGTCTTATTTATGGAAAACGGATGTATTGGTTCGTTGTACAAGGGATTTTCTAATGATACGCTACAAAATGACAGTATAGTAAAATACTTTGTTTCTAAGCGAGTCTGTAAATTATCGTCGATATTTCCAACTACAAATCATTGCTGTATTAAATTAAATGAACAATAAATAAAGAAATTTTAAAGAAATTTGACCTAATTTTTTTTAAATTAACTTGCCCATGTGTGGTTTTAAATGTTAGTATTTGTGAAGATTTATCCCATTTGTGGTTTGTGACCGCAGGTTGACCTTGATACCTGGAGTGAGTAAAGTTAACCACAAGATGACCTCATTTTAAAATTTTTGATTTATTTTGCCCATGTATGGTTTTAAAAATTAATTATGTTTGCCCATTTGTGGTTGGGTGACATGGTAACCACTAGATAAACTGTGATTATTTAGTTGGTAACCGCTACATGAACTCATTTCAATGTTGGCGCCTTGTGGTGACATTTTTGTCTCATTAGTAAATTAGCAACCACAAGATTTGAATTTGGCGCCTTGTGATCACGTGATCCGAGGTAGCCAATCAGAGAGAAGGAGGTGATGACGTCATTGCAAAAAGGGGAGGAGCTTACGGGGGTCGGCTCTCGGGGGTTGGCGAGCTTACGGGGGTCGGCTCTGGATGGGTGGACAAAAAGGGTTTTTTCTCATATCGGTTTAACATAGGATTTTGCGTTCCGATTTACTACTAAGCTCTCTTCTGTACGATGTTACCATACTTGAAATGGAAGGTTATGATGGTACTAATGACCCAGCTGACCACTGACCGTTTACCCGAAAAGTGCGATGACCCCAAAAATGACCCCCAAACTTGGAAAATCGGATTTTTTGGATTTTTTTAATTAAATGAAAAACTGTGCTGGTACCAATGTTCCAGGTGACTCCTGACCCATTCCACGCAGTGTGATGATCCTCTAACTGTCCCTCAAAACCGAAAAATCGGCGTTTTCGGGGTCTTATTGGTCAAATTCATTTGCATTAGTTCAATACGCTACTTACAAGGGGACCTCGCGTCCTCGTGATCGCGTCCTGTTGGTTCGAAATCAAAATCATAGATTAATCTAGTTCTAAAACTAACTCCTTACCTCGCCTTTCACTCCATGGCCATAAACTTTTTCAAAATTTTGAAAAAACGATTTCGATTTTTTTTTTCGGATTCCTGAAATCCTTATGGGTTTTAGCATGTAATTTTTTAGGTTTCAGGTGATACACCCTTTGGAAGTTTTTAGAAAATTTTCATTTCATGCCGGCACTCGATAAAGTGGCTTTCTCTAATTAATTACTGTTTAACTTTATGCAAAATTCAAATGCAAAACACGAATTTGCAATTGTAAACTGCAAAAGAAAAATGCAAATGAAAATGCAAAATGCAAAATGCAAATACAAAATGCAAATCAAAATGCAAATCTAAACTGCAAATATAAAATGCAAATAAAAAATGCAAATGCAAAATTCAATTGCAAAAAGAGAATGCAAAATGCTATTGCAAAATACAAATGCAAAATAATTGCAAATGCAAATTGCAAATACAAATGCCAAATGCAAATACAAAATGCAAATGCAAATGAAAAATACAAATGCAAAATGCAATTGCAAAATTCAAATGCTAAAAGGAAATGCAAAATGCAAATACAAAATGCAAATGAAAAATGGAAATGAAAAATGCAAATTAAAAATGCAATTGCAAGATGCAATTGCAAGATGCAATTGCAAGATGCAATTGCATAAAGCATATGTAAATTAAAATGCAAAATTCAAATGCAAAAAGGAAATGCACAAAGGAAATGCAAAATGCAATTGCAAAATCCAACATAAATATGCATAGCAATAAACAAATTCAATTCATACAGCAAAAACACCTGCAATTTCAAGTATCAAATGCAAATTGAACAATTTGGAAACCAAGAATTTTAATAAAAATTCCAAAGAAAATAATTCAAATTTAAAAGTTCTATTTGTTTTTAAACTTGAAAGAGTTTTTAAATTGCATTTAAATTTTACATTTGTGTTTTGCATTTGCATTTGCATTTTTCATTTGCATTTGCATTTCGTATTTCACGTTTGCACTTTGTCTTTCGAATTTGCATTTTGTATTTGCATTTGCAGTTTACAATTGCAAATTTGTATTTTGCATTTGAATTTTGCATAAAGTTCAGCAGTAATTAGGGAAAGCCACTCTATCGAGTGCCGGCATGAAATGAAAATTTTCTAAAAACTTCCAAAGGGGTACCACCCGAAACCTAGAAAATTACATACTAATTCCCATAAGGATTTCAGGAATTCGAAAAAAATCGAAATCGTTTTTTCGAAATTTTGAAAAAGTTTATAGCCATGGCGTAAAAAGCGAGGTAAGGGGTTAGTTTTAGAACTAGATTAATCTATGATTTTGATTTCGAGCAAATAGGACGCGATCACGACGCGAGGTCCCCTTGTTAGTTACGTGCGTTTGCAACGGTTTATTCATACTAAACTTAATTCTGAAATGATCCAAGCACAAAACAAATTCAAAAAATAAAAATATTTATTTCAAAATTTTCCTATTCCACGAGATTTTTTTAGAACTTATTATTGTGGATTGGAGTCCTCGCCATTGAGTTATGCTATTTGCAAAGTTTTATAAACAAATTGGAGCTACTTTGAATTTTTAAATATTTTTTTGGAATACTTTAATACATGAGGACAAAGTAATGTGAAAAAAAAATTACGAAGCTAAAATTGCAACGAAGGTCATTTAATTTTTAAAAATCTGACACAAAGTCTAATGTTTACTTAAAGAGTTGGCAGACGATTGAGAATGTGAAAAGGTAAATCATTGGTTTAAGCTTAGAGGCTAATTGAGTTCTCTGTTGCCTCAATTTTTGTTAGGTTATGACAATTTTACCTATACTGGTTCACGTAATTTCACACAAAAATCCTACCGCAAAATTGAGCAGCAGTTAAATATATTTTTAAACTTTATCAAAATAGTGTTTAAAAATATTTAAAAAACATCATCATAACTATCAAAATAACACCTCGAAAACAAGCAAAACTTGGTTACATTATAATTTTAAAGCTGACGTATCCTACCCACCCCACGCTCTTCAAGGCTAATCGTAAAAAATAGTTGCTTTTGAAAATAGCAAGAAACTGGCAACAAAAATTTACGGTCGTGAGATGTTGGTCCTTAGGTTGTAATTATCAACTTCAGAAAGGGCTAATTTTGAAACTACACTTTTTTTTCTCTCTCTCTCTGCGTAATCCATGGTACTTTAGATACACATTTTAATTTTACTTAGGCTTCTTCATCAATCCAGTGGAGCTTAGCAGGCTGTTAAATTGAGCTCAAAACCTGTAATACTATTTATTTACTGAAATCTGTGGTAGTGGCCGAATGATCTGTCGCTTGAATGTTCTCGCAAGCGGCGGAGGTTCGAGGCTCTCTACTTACGCTACTACGCTACTCGCTCGCATAATAAATTAAGACCACGCTTGGCTCGGTGACAATACGTCGGAATGGCTTTCTCTGGTATAGCTCAGTTAGAGGTACATTCCAGGGGCTACAATCTGTTGAGCCTCTGGTGTGTACAGGAGAGGCATGTAAGAACAGGACTTCAATGACTTGAATGCCAAAGGAATAAAAATCTTATTCGATTTTTGAATGGTTATAGTATATTTTAAAGTCGGTCAAGTATTGTAATAAATGTTTCGATTATAATCAATTTTGTGCTTCTAGTCAAACTGTCTGGTCGCTAGTATTTTAGATGTAGGTGTGTGTTAGTCCTTTGTGTTTTTAACTAATATCAGGTTGGTTTTGTATTTGATAGCTAAACCTTTAGCTACAAAATGCTCTAGAGTCAAATTTAAAGTTAGCCGGGTTTGGGTACGCGGTAAACCTTTCATTTTGCCTAATCAATCAATTAATCAAATAATTTCAACAAGAATGTACAAGGAGTGCTGTCCTAAACAATACAACTAAAATCCGCAGTCCTTCTCTTTGTCCTTAATCCTTTCATTAGGCAATTTTTTCTCACGTTTTCAAGTGATAGAACCTAAAAAAAAGGATTTAAAATAGGGCCTGAGAATAAGACCTAATGTGTACTTTTACCTAAAGCATAAAAGAAGTTTAAAATAAGGTACTTAAAATAAGAGTACCTTAAACCATTAAAATAATAAGTTACTAACACTAATAATAATGAAATGTCAATGATGCTTAAACTTTTAAGTAAAACAATAATAAATAAACCTACACTTCAAATTAATAAAACTATAACCAGCTTAACCAAAGCAAGTGTGTAATACAATACAGTCATTACTAACGGATCAAGGAGCAGGAAAGTATTAATTAGAATGAATTATTGACCTTTTTACTCGTTAGGTACTGTTTAAGGCCCTTTTAGGTCCTATTACTTGCTTCCCTTGTTGCCCTCCTTGCATTCCCGAGAAAAGTATAGATAAAAAACAAGAATTTAAAATTAATCTGGAAAAATAAATTACGTGATTTGCTTTGCCTCCTACATGAGCTTTGCATAAAAGGAAATTTGAAAACATATTAGTATAGTAACAAACTCGAAAAAATTCAGATGAATACAAAACCATAAGTTTTACCAACAGTTTCTTAGCAATGAAGCTCGACTTATTTCCGTTATTGTTATTGTTCGTGACAGTGGTTTGTCGAGCTGACCCGGTAAATTTTGATTAAATTTATTTAAACCGTTTGTTCAGAAACCAACATTCATAGTGAATATATTTTGCCAGAAACCAACATTCATAGTGAATATATTTTACCAGAAACCAACATTCATAGTGAATATATTTTGCCAAAGAGAGCAAAACTTAATTTTGTAAGAAGTTTGAAATCAGTATACAAAATCTCAAAGCTTCAAAATCGATAAGCTGAGAAAAGAAAAGGGCAGATTTATTTCACGATTATAAATTAGAGGAAAACTCACCATTTATTTAACCCAAAGTCATTTGCTGAAGTTAGAATTTTTTATTCAAGGGGACTTCCTTTATTATATATAATCAAATATGATTATTATATTATTATATTATTTAATAATATATATTATTATATTATCTTTATTTTAAGAGGATTTTTCTAAATCTGAATAATTTATTCACTTAATTCAAATAATGAATCATATTAGGATTTTAAGTTTACTAAATGAGACCCATCAAAAATTTTCTCGCGGAAGGATGCGTAGATCCAAATGCGGAGTTACAAAAGCGTAGGTTTAAATGCGTAGTGCCCAAGCCGTGGCCAAAAGCATAGAAAACAAAAGCGTAGTGATCAAAAATTTAGCAAATTATTAATATACAAAAAAAAAATGCTTACTTGCTGAAAGTATTTTCTAACAACTCGAATCCATTTATCTGACGACTTCTTTACCTACTTTTATTTATTAGCAATTTAATTTTAATTTGTTAGAAAAAAAATTTTTACTTTGGAAGAACTGTATAGTAAAACCTAAACCTAGTAAATATAAAGAATAAATTTACAATTATAAGAAAAATTAAACCTCGTAAACTAGTAAATATAAAGAATAAATTTACAATTATAAGAAAAATTAAACCTCGTAAACTAGTAAATATAAATAACAAATTTAATTAAGTAAGCCATAAACGACATTGAATTTAGTCTACATATGTTTAAACGTTAGTCTTTCACTATTTCATACGTTTTTAAAGTTTCTAAATTTTTAGTAACACAGTAAGCACTTGTTTAAACCAAATTAATTTACAATTCTTAATTTTGAATTAATTTCAAATTCAATTCAACTAGTTTGAGGAATTTTATTTATATTTATCATTCGCTACGGTTTTGGTAGTCACTACACTTTTGGTTTCTACGCTCTTGGTCAACTACGTATTTGAGAAACTATGCTTTTGGTCGCACCGCTTCTGGGCAACTACGCTTTTGGGCCTACGCTTTTGCTACTCCGTATTTGGATCTACGCATCTGTCCGCTTTCCTCAAAAAATTTGGTTGGCAAGGAAATGGGGTACATGGGGTACAACCTATGACATTACTTCAGTTTTAGCTATTTCTTTACATCACAATAACATACCCTCCTAAATCTTTACTCAAAAATATTAATGTGGCAAGTATAAATTTTATTATTCAGGTAACTGTGGAAGTCTTTAGCAAAAATGAAACGGGAATCGATATCCTAGTGCAGACTGTAGCAGGAGAATATTCCGAATTGTAAGCTTCTGAAAAGCCATGTCTATTTAATTATAAATCCTACATTATATTTAAATTTTCAACAGGGCTCGGTTTGGAGACCATATAAAGACACTCTACGTACCATCACAAAATGCTCCTATTTTGAAATCCCTAGGTAGAAATTACAATCTCCGCGTAATAATAAATGGCACTTTGGAAACGTTTGGGCCCGAGAACTTGGCCTCTTTGAGACAATATACCTTCGGCAAAAACATACCTGTAGCTCAATAGCTGGACAATATAATTTATTACGAAAATGTTATATTAATTTTTTTCTCAGCCATTGTACTCCTAATAAATTATGTGGATATAAAGGGCTTGAAATGTATTTCTCGTGTCGATTTTGAACCCCCGTTTTCATGCTGGCTAGTGGACAGAGACAGCCACTCTAACCACACGACCAACGGTATACGGTACTACTCGGCCGAATTCGGCCTGACTTTTGTTGATTTTTCAACTGCACCCGATGACTGACCGGTTTCTCGTTCCTTCCTATTACGCCAAAGCTCTTTATGACACTATATATGTTAATGGAAGAGGTATTTCAACCCACACCGCTCAGGCCTCAGTAACTACAAAATACACTGCCAAAGGCCAGTGGAAAGCCAACTGGACCTCACGGACTCCTTTAACACACTAAAACTGTATACACATTTGAAAATGAAGAACCCGGCTCCTTTAAGTCAAAATTCAACAAAAGAATTTATATTATTTCAAAACCATTTGAAGCATGTCATCTACCTACCGGGAGACAAATATAACGTGTTTCCCGCCTTAGCAGCAAACATTTTCCGTATTCTAATTATGAAGATGGAAAAACTCTCAATTGTATTTTTAGCACAAATAGGCGATGTGATAAACTAAACGTTAACGTTACCACTTCGTACAACAGATTTAGACACTTGTAAACTAAGAGAAATTTAGGAGAATATCAACTTCTAGCTATATAGAGCGAGTTGCGAGTTGCAAAATTGTACCTGACTACAACAGAAAATTGTATATTATTAAACTGTACAAGGTGCGTTTCAAAATATAGTATATTATAGTAAATCACAATAGTAAATTGTGAAGGGGCCAAAGGGCCCACTGGCAAATGTTTACAATGACAGGGTACTCGCTCATTCCAGGTTCGTCAATCTAAACCGCGAGGCTATTAACACGACAACGATACCGCCGTAGTTCTTTTTCGTCAACCAAAATGAAAGTAGCTGATTCCGAACGATAGAACACTTTGAGAAAAACTTATCGCATCATCTCCATATCACATTCATCGTGTGGTCACGCAGAAACATTCAAACACAGCCATTGAGCTAAAACAGTAAGCCAACCAAAACCATTTACGGTGGATTAGTACGGTTTAGCTTTAGCCTGGAAATGCCAGAAAGGTGGACGTACTAAGCATTATACAAACTCAACAAACGACTCTCAATACGCACCAAAATTAATCCAGGCATTTTGTAAACTACTGAAAAACGGGAATATAATAAGATGAAAATATATGTATAAAATTATATACTTGTGCTACAAAATAACACCCGAGCCAAACACTTAGGTTGCGTGACAACAATCGTACTTCAATTTGGATTGTAAGTTGTGTTCAAACTGTAAGGTTTACTAACATAAGGTTTGGTTTAGAGGCTAATTGGGTTCTCTGTTGAATCAATTTTTGTTAGATTATGACAAGTTTACGTATACTGGGTCAGATCATTTCACACAAATATCCTACCGCAAAATTGAGCAGCAGTTAAATATATTTTTAAATTTTATCAGAATAGTGGTCATAAATAGAAAAAAACCATCATTACTACAATCAAAATAACACATCGAAAACAAGCAGAATTTGGTCACATTATAATTTTAAAGCGTATTCTTCCCACCCCACGTTCTTCTAGGCTAAGCGTAAAAAAGTTGAAATAGCAGAAAGCAGGCAAAAAGTTTGACCGTCGTGATATATTGGTTTTTACCGTGTAAGTAAAATTCAAAGTATAAGTCAGACGGGGTTTTGGGATTAGTTACACTTTCTTTTGCTTAATCAATTATTACTCTGTTGAAAAACAGAGTAATAAAATCTTAAGATGTCTGTGTCAAAAATTTGTCAAAAAAAAGTACCGAGTTTGGGTGAAGTAACTATTACCCGCTCGGGTAAAGCAACTAAAGTTAACATAAAGTCCTACGGCAGAAAGTTTAGCAATGGTAAACAGGATTTGCTTATTGAGTAGCGGAACCGAAGCGAAAGCTAATTTACTTTTTCGCTCTGCCCGTCCGTCCGAGTATAATTTATATCTCAGGAACTACTCAAGTTATCTCAAAGCGATTTGCGAATAAATGTTCCTTGATATCTTACCCATTTTACATTTATCTTAGTTTGAGCGAAAGTGAGCCCTTTGGGGTCAAAGGTACATTATATTTTTTTTTATTATAGTTACCACTCCTTTGGGCCTTGCCCATTGAGCAGGGCATTTGCCATTACAGTTTATAGCCTTAAGTAATTATTATTCGTTTGCCTGGAGTTCGAACTGGGTTTGAATCTGAATTAAGTCGTTGAAAACTACTAACAGTATTACGGACATTGTCAATTACAACATGAAAAAATTTTAAGAAGCAAATTAAGTACTGATTACTTTAAAACTTACAGAGCTTTTTTACTTGGTTAAATTTACGAGGGTTTTTAAGTGTACCATTACGATATTTTAAAATATTTTCAAATAACGAATTTAATAACTCGTCAGTAATAACGCCATAATGTTTTTCTAGTTTCTTTCTAAAATTGGGCTTGGTGTCGTCTAAATCAGTTTTAATTGCCGTAGATGTTAGAGATGAAGATGAATTAGCAGAGGGCGGTTCCTTTGGCATAGATGCTGCATTGTGAATTGAGTTGGGTTCCTTTCTCGTTTGAGTGTTTTTTCTCCTATGTCTAATCCTTTTTTCTTCTGATGCACTTCTTTGCAGGGTTCCAATAGTTTCTTTTGTTGACTCATCTAACAGCGGATCGGGTGACAGGACAAGATTTTGCAAAGTAAAGTGTTTCTCATGACTTTGAGACATCGACAGTGTGGATGAATCATCTTTTTTAAAAACGATAGGCTGCTGGAGCTCTTCAGCAGCCGATGCATCGTAAAAGGAATTATTCACGTACAGATTTTTTCCACGAAAAAATGCTTTACAGCCGTCCAATTTTGCTTGAATTAGGGCCAAATTTAAAAAGGTACATTATATGACAACATCAAACACCCTTGAACTCCAAAATGACATATAAAGGTCAAAACCTACTTTTGCATGAAATAAAACCTATGGTGACTATGACGAACGTAGGGGCTCCCTTGACCCGGATCCATTGACCTCGAAATGAACATTAAGGTCAAATCTTACTTCTACATAAAACAAAACGGTTATAATGTTTTCAATGCTTCCTTCGACCTCATTCACCCTAAAATGGCCTCTTGAACAAATGGACTGTGAAGATTAAGTGTGTCGGGGAGACGAAGAACAGGACATTTCAAAATTACAAAATTAAATTTTACTTAGTAACCAAAAATTTGGTTAGAAGTAGAAATTCAGTCTGCGACAGTTTACAAATAAAGAACTGAGACGAGTGTAAATTCATCAATGTTTCAGTCTATTGGCATTTTTAGTGTGGATTTTGTATTTCATTACCAAATACATGTGAATTAATTAAAATTTGTAAGACAAGTCTAGATTTGAACCTATTCAATTAAAAAAAAGAGGGAAGAGGGGGGAGGTCGAATGTCGCACTCGAAATTCAATGTTGAAAGCTTCTTTACAGGCCTTTTCGTTTACTGCTCTTGGCTCCCCCAAATTATTATTAGTGGGATTAATATCCCTCCTCGGCCCAACACCCCCCCTCCTCAGTAACCCTAGCCTAAGGTTACTATTTGTTTATTTTTTTTTCGTAAAAACACGAAATTCCGCAGTATCTAATCCCCGGCTCCAAACCACAATAGCGATTGTTTACCCGTAATTCTCGTAATTACTCGTAATTTTTCGTAATTCTCCATGAAAACTGAATAGTGAATACTTTTTGCTTATGGAAGACTACTTTAAGACTGGTTTCATTACGAAAGAAAAAGGAAACTAGTAGTAGTAGTAAGGTGGGGGGGGGGGGCAATGTAATATGGGCAATTGACAAAGTGTATGTAAAGAGATTGCCTGAGGGCAATACTTATGGTGTCCTGAGTACACGTCAAGCTTTGCG
This sequence comes from Bilobella aurantiaca, assembly GCA_021029175.1. Taxonomy (NCBI): domain Eukaryota; kingdom Metazoa; phylum Arthropoda; class Collembola; order Poduromorpha; family Neanuridae; genus Bilobella; species Bilobella aurantiaca. The sequence continues at coordinate 18,838 of VYYI01001099.1, forward strand.
CTACTTTGAAAATATTGAACTATAAGATGACAGCGGCCGGGTCATTATGTCAGTTCGAGTTGTGATGCATTTACGCGCTTTGCGGAGACGTAAATTTTAGTGGGTGGTGAGTGGTGACTATTAGGATTTTAAGTGGAGCGTATTAACGCTCCATTTTTTGAAAATCAAACATAGTTACTTCGCCAATTTTATTTTTATTTTGAAAATAGGTACTTTACCCAGTGTTGGTAACGATTTTATTAGTACTCTGCTTTTAACAGAGTAGTTATTATTACTTTCTACTTTATTACAGTGCGCAGTTAACAAATTGCTAATTAATTGTATTTAATTTATACGTATAATTTATTTTATAAGAACAACAATGTTTTATAGTTAACCGATGTAAATTCCAACACACGTAATTTTGTACTTATTGGCAACTAATTGACATCCTTGCTCTCACATAATGACAATAACGTTTAACATTAAATTAATTAAAGGAACCAATTCAATAGTTAAAATAAAGCGGTACTAGGAGCCATATAAACAAAACAAAAGTGTCAAAATTTTTATCTGTATGATACTACTTCACTTCTGGAAACATTTTAGGAAAAAATGTGTTTTTTTGTTTTTATTATCTTTAAGTTAATAAATACTTTATTACAGGTTGTGAGATTCGGACCCACTTTTTGAATCTGAATCAGGACTCGGCTTGAGTTGAGAAACCATAAGTAAAATTCTTGGTAGAAAATAATTAACGACAAGTAGCTCTAGTAACCACCACAATAAACGCTGTGAAAACAATGTTTTGCTAATGCTAACCTATTAATTCTAATTCGCTTGTACAATAATCCTATAAATATTTGTTTCCACATCAAATTTTGAAGAAATGTTTAAGTTTGTGAATTAAGCACTAATTGCTTAAGCATTTGGTATTTTTTTAACAAAAAAACAGCTCGAATTTGGAAAGAGCCTCCTTTTAAATAGCTAATTATTTATTAGCTATTAGCACTTGGCCCTTCGAACTTGATAATTATGTTTATTCAACGCCTTCCACATGAAAGAGTTTTAATTACTATAACTTTTAGCGGCTTTGGCTTTTACAACATGCAGCGAAGGAATCGAAATGAACGTTAGTCCTGTTCCCAGACAAAAATAAGTGCTGAATTTTGAATTTTGTAAACTGCTCGAGTTTGGAAAGAACCCTCTTTTACATGTTAGCTAAATAATTACACACATCACTTGGCTCTTCTAACTTGATAAATTATGTTTATTCAAGAATTTTAATTACTTTAATTCTTAGCGGCCTTGGCTTTTACTGCATGCAGCGATGGAATCGCAATGAGTGTTTAGTCCTGTTCCCTGAGTTGCAAAATAAGTTCTGAATTTTGCAAATTATCATTTAGCATCGGGCGAAGTTGCTTTAACGCACTTAACCCAGAATAAAGCATGCTTTCTGAAAAGGAAATTGCCATCTTCCAGGTTATTTTGAGATGCACAACAGCTACAAAGCTTTGTGCATTTATATTCACAAATAGAAATTTTTTCGAATCGGCGTTGTTTTGGAGACGAATAAATAGTTTATTGTTGCTTCAACATTTGGGACAAGTAATTTTCTTATTGGCAAAAATTATAAAGACATTGCATTGCAACAACCCAGTATTACTTGCGGGTCTCTTCTTTAATATCATCTTCGTTGGCATTGGTGCATTAGTAAAACTGTCTCTCCAACTATGCGTCAACGAATGTATTGCGCTCAATCATTGCACATTAAATGCAAATACAAAAACAAAAGATGATGGCAATTCAGTTTCAAAGGGTTTGTTAGAGATTCGCTTACAATACAGCAACAAATTTAATTGAGGAAGTTAATGAAATTGGTGCTAAACTGTGTTAATAATATTTTTTTCAAAAGAAAGGATTGGCTTGTTGAGTGTTGACTTAAAAAGCACAATGCTACTTAATTTGGTTCACAAGAATTAAATGAAATTTTATTTCAATATCAACTATGGTGCAATTCCTTCTCTTGCCATATTTTATATTGTAATTTTTGGTTACAGGCGCAGTCGATAATCGCTACAAATTTCGCGAGAACTTACTTCGAGTAATGGTATTTACGTGGCTTGTAACATCCTTGACTGGAATTATCGCGATAATATTGCTATTTCTAAAGGCACCATTTCCACCATACCACTATCTGAGAGGAAATAAAATTTTGAAAACTTTAATTATATGCTACCAATTTGTTGTTCTCACTGACTTGCCTTATTCTTGTATCCTTACATTCATAATAATTTATTTCACGCATTTGTATTTGTATTTGTCTCTAAACAAAGTCTGGTAACATTAAAAAGTGGTTTATTAATTATGAAGGTTTCAACGCAATTAAATTTTAATTCTTGTTTTTCAGCTGTAATTCGATTATTCACGATGAATCACCATTCACAACGATGGAGCTATACCTTGTATCTTACAAATCTATCACGTTGACAAATAGTTTGAGTAATTTGGCATTTGGTAAAACTGCAATACCAATCATAAAAATTACTAGTAGTGTTCTTCTTGTGGCAGCGTTTTACATTTTTATCCACATGTCAACACGAATGAACACAGGAGTACTATTGTTGGTTTTTGCCATTTCGAGTTCATCTTTAATCTGCTTAGCTCCTGCAGCTCAAGCTATGTCGTTTGTTTATAGCATATCAAGTCAATTTGAAAAGTGCATGATGCGTAATATCATTAGCATTGAAGATTTTGGAGAACGGAAGTATTTAATAAAACGTCTTAAAGGGACGCAAGTTTTGCGCTGTACAATTGGGGGATTGTACTACATGGAAGGCAAAGCAAAACTCACACTACTTGATACACTTTTGAACAGTGTGCTCTACTGCTTAATATATGCAAAGATCAAATAAAAACAGGAATCGGCTCTGCAAATGACAAAGACTTTGATCTACTGAAAACGTCGTTTTCACTGACAAAATTATATTTCACAACTTGCTAAAACGGGGAGTTCGAATCTGGCAAGCAAAGAGAACACATCTCCTCTTTAAAGCACTCTTCCAGTCAAAAGTTAAGTTAATAGGTACAATGGATAGTGCATTATATTGTCTTAAGAGTTTATTAGAAATTGTCAAAAGCGACAGTTTCCATCTCACTGATAGGCCAACTGAATTCAATTTTCTAAAATTTGAACTCGACTCTGTTCTAAAAAATTTGGATTCTCGTTTTGAAATTACTTTAGAAAAGCGTCTTAGATCCATAATTGTACACGGTGTGCTTGTGTCAAATAAATTGGACGCCTTCAAAAAAATTCAAAATCTCTTCAAAAACGTTCTTCAAATCTGTCCACTATTTGAATCTGTCCATGTTATTAACAATACTACTGTTCG
>VYYI01001100.1:0-22202 GCA_021029175.1 Bilobella aurantiaca
CGTTGATTTCGTGTCCAGTCCTTGAAACATTCCTTGAGTAAACTTTCAAAATGAGAAACGAAATATAAAAGTGAAGTTTAGAATTTCGAATCATGTGCATTTACTTCCGTAATGTTAAGGTCGTAGGCATCTTGGATCCTAAGGAGCGCTTCAATTGACCCTTCAACATCACCCTCTCGTGGAAAACGAAATCCTTTCCTAATTTCCTCCATTGCGTTTAATAGTTCTAAAATTAAACAATATCTGCTGTTAGCTATTGACCAAGTTTTAAACGTTTTATTTTATAATGTATAAATACTTTTTTCCCTTTACTTACGTTTTTCCTCTTGACTTCCTAAATCTTTCTCCAATTCGTGCAATTGAACCACAAAACGACGAATGAGGCGATGCGTCTTCAATGGATGCGAAGATACTTGAACGCTCAATTCCTCCAAATCTGTTTCCAGTTCATGTTTACCTTTTAAAATGGAAAGACCACTTCCGGGATTTTTCAACGTTGCAGCCAAAGCGCTGCTTTCATAGTCCTCTAAATAGCTGAGAAACAAATACCTTTTAAATCATTAACTTATGACAATTTCGTCACTTTATCTCGAAAGACATACAGATTCAATCGCAAAATCAACATTTCAATAGTTTTCACTACTTATTTTTTTTCTATTTGTAATTATTATTTGTAAATAAGTTAATTTGCAGAGGTGTGAAAGTTATATTTGAATAAATTACTCTTTGACTTTCTCCATCCTCTTCTCCAGAAGAGTTGAGTAGGCGGAGAAAACAGACAGAAGTTGTTGTTCCACTGAAATAGTCAATGCAAATTTAATTTCCAAATTATTTAGTTAACAAATTTGAAGCTAATTAACCTTTCACAAGCTTCTGAATTGCAGAGAGGGACGTAAAATAGTCATTTCCGTTTATCACAATAATAAAGTAAGCCAAAAATATCACCAAAAACTGCATCTTTTAGTTTCGTTTTGAAATAAATTACTGCTTTCTGTTATTACACCAAACGCTGTGCAAATTGCAACCAAATTTTATAAACGGAATTTATAACTGAATTGTGAGAATGATCCCAGAGTGCTACCAGAAAACTGTTAAGAACGTTGCACTTGTGCAAATGTTGGGCAGGTGCTGGGCATGTTCTGGGCTTGTTCCTAATCAATTACTGTTCAGGTAAGTCACGTAGACTCACAAGACGATCACTGTTGTCACGATTGAATTGCCTCAAATTGTAATGTTTCGCTTACGGTATTTGCAGGACGTGATGAGCAAGCCCGGTCCGTTTCTATTCTAAATCACTTCCAAAACAAGTTTTAACTGTTAATGCTAAAAGAGCTCTTCGTCAAATGCCAAAGTACGACTTGAAAGGCGTACTTGTACGATACTCAGCAGCAAAACACTGTATGAGACAAACAAATTTTTCCAACTATTTTCTTCCATTCTTCCTCAATTAATTGTTCTGATGTAAAACATACTTCATAAAAGATGGAGAATTGAATACAATCCATCGATTGGTCGCTTGAAGATGGACGAAGCGAAGTACAAAAATACGTTGGCAATGAAATCACTTAATGGTTTGTAATTGGGATTTAAAATCCATCAATTTGTAGATTTTGTTTTCACAATTGTGGCGTAAATTGCAGCAATTATTGCACAGTATTGCTCCTCAATTAATATTTAATAGTAACAAGGCTTCTAGTAGTGTTTTTTTTTATACAAAATTCAAACTTTGCAGCGGGATCCGCACTACAATAGTCTTCCTCGTGCTGATCAAAAATCAAACACAATCCTAATCCCAAGAAATAATTTAGATTTGAGTTAAGTGACGCCTAATTAGTCTATGTTGGGTAATTATTTTTAGGATTCATAATTGAAGTTGCGAGTCGCAAGCAGTATAAGATCGTATTTCCTAAAATCAGGTATACCTTTTGTACTCTTGAGCCTGGATTATGTTCTTAATTTATTCTCATATGTCATTCTATTTCAGTGATTAGCATGAAGAGGAAACGCGAGGACGCGGAACTGAATGATTCGCCAAACATCGAAGAGCTATCGGTTGTCCAGCTGGAAGAGAAAAGCACTGAGAAGTTGCTGGAGTGGTATGGAGCCACCATGTCTCCTGCAGATAGAAGGATTTTAGAAACGCTCAAGACACGCTCTGTGGAACCCATGCTACTCTTTGGTCCAAAGGCCGCCCTGCCACCGACAGCAACTGCAGCGTCCAATCCTCTCTACGCGCATGCTGCCAGGGCAAACGCAATTCTGAGTGGAACCATCGAAGAACCCAAGGCCTATCACACCGCACTTCAGTACGACCCCTCAAAGCCCCAGACTACTTCAGCCTCTTATGACTTGACCTTCCTCATTCCCCTCCTCTGCCACATTCTTCATGAGCAAAACGTTTGTGACGGCGTCAAGGTATTGACGCATGGCTGGATTTACTTTATTCTCAGGGGTATGTCCCTTGAAGATGATTTGTTACGAGCAGAAGCCTTTCTCGCTTTTCAGAGGCTTATTGACAACTTTGAGAGAGCGAAGACTAAGGTGAGGTTTAGCTTCAATGGCTGCTATAAAAAATTTCTGATATAGTTTACGTATAATTTTTCTCTCTCGACGTTTTGAAAATTAAAAACAGTATTGGTGTGTGTTTTCGTCATTGTAGAAGGCCCGAAATAAGGACGCCAAGCTATACCTGCATGTATTGAGTGGTATGAAGCGTGGTATCGTGGAGTTGGGCCAATGTCGTATTTCACATCTGCTGTCAACCTGGATAGTTGGAATTTGGTCCGTTCTCAGACTACCGTCTCATTCTATGTTTAAACGCGTAACAACAGCCCTCTTCGCTCAGCCCACCATTGAAATGACTATTCTTCCTCACTTCATCCCATTTTATAACGACGGAGATGAGAAAAGGTACCTACATACATAATAATTTATATATTTGATTACGTTCTTTTAAATAATAAGCTATTAAGCTATACGACGAGGCTCACCTTTTTCTACCTTTATTTTAATTCAGAGAGAGCCGAAGTTGGATTCTGAACATTTTATATCACGGTTTGAAGACTAATGAAGACTGGGCAATCGCGAAAAAGTCGCCAATTATTAAATTCCTCTGCTCATCGTTTCTGATTGAGAGAGTCAAGACCCAGAGGACAATTATAGCCATTTTAAGTCACGGCGGTCGGATCCAGGAAGTGGCAGAAGAGATGGTGGATAAACATTCCTTGCCGCTATGGATTACCAACCTTAACGTTACCAGTAGGAAACTAAATTTGGAAATTCGACAATTTTTCGAATTGCTCTCAGCGACCTGCCCCAATAACGACTGCAGGTCCAAGATTTTTGAGTTTGTTAAACGAAGGAAGGGGTGGGCCAAAATCGAGGTCCCATGTGACGAGAATTCGGAACCGATTGGGGACGACAGCGACAACGAGGAAGACATGATCGTTGACGAATAAACTAAATTTCTGTTATCCATTTCGTTTTTTGTTTTCATTTAAAAACGTATTTTTAGTGCTAATGTAGTCGCTTTTTCTTGAAGTGGTCCTGATTTTCTGGCGCCATGAAGTTCGTTTTGAATTGGATTCAGCTGCAGAATTTCAATTTGAAGAAAAGCATTTGAAATGTACTGTTTGTTAGGACGGCTCCCTAGTTCCTATCCTAATAATAAATTAAGTAAGGCTATTACGGATTACGGAATTCGGAATTATCAATTAGTCCATCTTAAACAATTGTTAATTATAATTTTGAAGATCCTATAAATTCAATTAATTTAAAAAAAAGTCCACTTCTAAAAGATCCTCGGGGGATACTCATACAAGATTCCTCGGTAAGGAAAACGCTAATTTAATTTAGAAGTAAAAAGATTTAAAACTAAAGTTTTTAAATTGTATTTTATTTCTTCAGTTGAAACGAGACACAGAAGCAGAAACATGCCAGTACTGAAGACCTGCTACTATGAGGTGCTTGGCATTGAGCGAAACGCTAGTGACGACGACATTAAAAAGGCATTTCGAAAATTAGCCCTGCAACTTCATCCAGGTTTACTTTTGTGGTTTCTAACAGTATCGTCACTAGCAATTACATTCATGTAGGTTAGTATCCATGTCATGTAGTACCTCATGTATTTTAACTCTATAGACAAGAACTTGGATCGACATGAAGAGGCTAAAGTTGAGTTTCAAGTGTTGCAGCAAGCGTATGAAGTCCTCAGTAATCCACAGGAACGGGCTTGGTATGACACACATCGTCATGCTATTCTGCGAGGAGGTAAAATTATACTAATTTCAAATTAATCTATTTCTTGAGGAAGCTATCTTCCATTTAAGTACGCGTATTGAGGTATTTTGAATTTATATTTTAGGGTTGAATGAAGATTTCGCCGATGACAGTATTGATATTATGGCATTTTGCTCTTCCTCGTGCTACAAGGGATTTGGAGATGACGACGAAGGCTTTTACGCGGTTTATAGGTATAATATTATTTGACTTCATCACACAACGTGCAGACTTAGCTTTCTGTATAACGTTGAATCGATTTTAGAAAACTGTTTGAGAAACTTGCTGCGGAAGAAGTAGAAGCCGGGCTTGAAGACTCAGATGAAGAAATACCTTCTTTTGGAGATTCTTTAGCAGCATACGAAGAGGTTCGTGAATAAATTCGGCGTAAGTGTACCCAAAACAATTATAATTCTAATTCTGTTTTTAGGATGTCGGACCCTTTTATGCCTTTTGGGAATCATTTTGTACCCGGAAAAATTTTGCTTGGCATGACGAGTTTGATACCAGACGTGCCGGATGCAGAAGAGTAAGCAAAGCAGAAACCATATAATTAATCATTAAAGGTCTATCTATCTTTCAGATTTCAAGACTGATGGATAAGGAAAACAAGAAGTTGAGAACGGAAGCTAAGAAAGACTGGAACCAACGAGTACGTGCACTTGTCGACTTCGTCAAACGAAAAGATAAACGTGTCCAGGCCTGGAGGGGGGAGCAAGATCTGCGTCTCAAAGAGAAAGAAGCAATCTTAGCAAAAAGGTGTGCAGACGAGAAGGCAAGGAGGCAGGAAGAACGAAAGAAGATTCTGGAGGCTGCTGCTAAGAATGGTCATTCTGCTGCTGGACTTGACAGCAAGGAAAAGCTGCAGGTGGGTGGAACTTCAACTTGTTTTCATTATTCAATAAGAAGCAGATTACAATTCAAATACTCTTTACTCTTGGTTCGAGCTAATAATCGTGTGGGGTTGATTTTGCACATGATATTTTTTTTTAATCCAAACTCATGATGCTAATTTTTCAGGAAATGGAAGCGTGGATGGCCGATGAATTTGGAGATACTAACGACATAGCCTCTGACGAAGAGGAAGATTTTCTCTACTGTGAAGTTTGCAACAAATCTTTCAGAACAGACAAAGCGTAAGTTGTTTATTGATTGGTATATGCCGTTTAAATATATGGCACTCACGTTTATACTTAATAGTGTTGACATAAAGAATAAATAGAGGTGGAAAATAATTTTAATAGAAAACCATTCTTTGATGTTTGTTCTTGAAGTTAGAAACCTTGTAATTAAAAGCTGCAGTGATCAATTTTAAAGTACTTGGAAACAAATATTTACGGAAAAACTTAAATTTATTAAATTAAAGTTCTTATTGTTCTTGATTCTGTCGAACAATTGTCTATCAAAAACGTTTCCTGTCGACATGTTTCTAACACGCAGTCTAATTTTTCTGAATCAATTTTAAGATTGATAACTGTATTTTGGTTCTGTGCCGATCCGAATGATATGGAAGGTATTTTCTATTTTGATTTGTGCCAACCTAATATATTATGACGTAATTAATTCAGGTTTATGAATCATGAAAAGTCAAAGAAACACCTTCGGCAAGTTCAAATTTTAAGAGAACAGATGGAAGAAGACGATGAAAACTTTGGAGAAGAAGAAAACGAAGTCGCAGAAGTTCAAAATGGAGCTGAAAATTCTGATGATCTTTCAGATGAGGACAAAATTTCCAGTGCTAATGTCCCGCACACGGATAATGTTCCTGCTCCCAATGTTCCAGAAACACAATCAGAGGAACCATTAGAAGGATCTGAAAATGAGGAGGAAGCCGTGCTCAAGAATTTTATCAATATTAAAATCAAGAAAACCTATTCTTCTGACGTGGATGATAGTGGAGTACCTAAAGCAAAAGCTGCATCTAGTCTAGAAGCGGCAACGGCGGATAAATGCGAAACGTTACCCAGTGACCAAACCAAAAAGAAACGAAGAAGGGCTCCAAAAGAAACAAAACAGTCAGCAGCTCAAGTTGATGCCGGACTGTCACACAGAGATGATGATTTGAGCGCTGTTCCAAGTCCCCCGACCTGTACGTCCTGCAAGAAGAACTTCGAAAATAAGAACCTTCTTTTCAAGCACTTGAAACAGTTTCCAGAGCATGCTGCTCCCAAAGTTCTCAATGGACGCCCAGCAACAGACCCCTTCGCTCCGCCAACCAAGGGCAAGAAAGGGAAAAATAGAAGATAATGTTACGGTTTTAAAACTAACCTTCACGCAAATTTATTAATTGTTGACATAAACTTCTATAATTTTTGTTCTATCTCAAAATTCTTCGATAAAGTAAACAGTTTTGGTCACAGGATACAATTCTTACTCTGAGTTTGTACGGTACGATTGTCTCGCAAGCTCGGGTTCATTTTTCCACCAGGAATGTCACCAGACTGAATGAAGATTGAATGAATGATATACAGTTCTTCTCCATTGTCTCCATTTTAATTTTTCGTAAATTGTGAAATTGTGATTAGTCTTATTTTCATTAGCGGCAATATTGGTCAGTAAAAGCAATTTCGAAAATTATCGCATCTCTGGGAAGGATGATGTAACTGGAAATTATTTAGGTAAACGCAGCACAACAATGTAAGCTGTGAGAGTTAACTTCAGCTCATTATAAATACTGACACGCCTGTTTGTATTTTGTATTGAAAATAGCTTTTGTTAATTTCACTTGAGCTTCCGTCCTTTTACGTAATTGTTAATTTAGTCAGGAGATGGTCAAAAGCGAATTGAATAACAGGAAAATCTATTCTAATCCAAACTGCCCGGTTTTAACGAGATCATTTTATCTATCTAAAAAAAATTCTCCATTTTCAACCTGGCTTCGAACTTGTCAGTTGTCTGTCACTGTCACTTCAAGGCTACATGAAAAAATAGTATTTGAATTGTAGTTTCTTCTTGGATAGACTTAAATTTTTTGAACCAATTTCAATTTTGTTTTTCTGCAAATAACTCACTGCCGATAAGCTTGTGACATTCTGGGAGTGTTTTTTAACGGGATTTTTATTTCTGATTGCATGAATTGAGTTTGTTGGAGACGACCTTTTGCTTTGGTCAAATTTACAATCGGAATAGACAATTATGTATGACTCATGTATGCCTCTAGTCATCTTCCCTTTCTTGGAAGAGTTGTTACACTTAATTTGTACTCTATACAAATGTGGTATTATGGAGCGCTGTCAGTGGTGAATCAAATCTTAATTTACAAGTTGAACTTCCTATCATTTCTGGCCCTCGAACTTAAAAGAATCTGATTCATATCAGTGATTCACAAAACCATAAGTAATGTCAGCTACGCTTCCTCTATTTCAAAGAGGAAGCGTCAAATTAAGAATAAAGCTACGTATGAAGAACATTTTAGTTGTTTCTACACTGCCATGAATTTTTTTTTGTAAATTTTTTACAACAATCATCAATTTATATCAATTTGCATTTTTCCATTTTTAATTAATCAGAAAAAAATGGGGTCTCGCAGGCTGGCTGTGGTGGAGATTTGGGTAAATGAAAGAAATCAGGGTCAAATCTAGGCTTTGTTCTGGGTCTTTTTTAAGGGTCAAGGGCTCTTGCCTTTTTATACAAAAGAAGAAGGAATGAGTAATCGTCAGAAGGACTATTTTGCATCATCCAATTCCAAACCCAGAGACTTTTGTTGATGGAAATGCCGCCTAGTGGACTGGGAAAATTGGGAAACTGGGCACCTCAAACCCAACTCTAAAGATCACTCCAAGAGAAATACAAGAGAATCATTCATGAATTCCCTTCTGTCTCCCTATCAATAATCTTTCCAAGTTTGTCTTCCCCTTAATAATTATCCCTTTATTAATTAGACTAATTAATTATGATTAGCAATTTCCCCTATCTTAATGAAAATGTTCCGCTGGCTAGTTGGTGTTGATTTTGATCTTGGGTAGCACACCTTTTAACTTGAAAGTTTCAAGTACATTCAGAGCGAAAACAATACTGTCTAGATGCAGAGCATTTGGAAACTTAATTAAAGTTGTTGTTATTTCATTGATATACGGGTATCGATACAGTATTCTAGATATTGATAAATTCAATAAATAATAATTAGTGTATTTATAAATTATTTTTTTTAGGTGGAAAAGGGTGCTATTTTTTTCAAAGTGCCCAAGTTATCGAGGTAAGTACAGGGTTCCCAACCTGCGTTTCGACTGCATTGTATACTGTATTGTATGCTAAGAACAATGACTGCCTTTGTCATTGTGACTTGGACACTGAGGACGGAGGTACTTAGCCCATTGTACCCCTTAGCATGGGGTAGAAGTGCCCCAAGCGATGGGCATGAGTCAGTGACTACGTAAGTGGTGGCTGTCCATCAAGATCCCAAGGAAGCCACTTACTCCTCTTCAATTCACCCTTCACACTCCATTAGGAAGCACAGTAGTCAACTTAGCATTCTCACTACTCCTATAAAACTCACAATTAAGGGAGCAATTAAAGCGTAGTTAACTAAAAGCTCTCCAAAGTTAAAAGCTGAAGAACTTTATAGATACGTAAATATTCCGTTGGTCCATTTCCGGAAAGAGATGCTGCTTAGCGTGGGAATTGTGTGTCTGTGCTTGGTGTCAACGACACTTGGCCACACGATGGGAATGGGAAGTTGTCCTAAAGTGGATCCCGTCAAGGACTTCTCCATGAGCAGGGTTCGTTTACAACATTTAAAAAAAAAGAAGTTAACATTTAAAACAATAGGTTTAAAAATCAAATAGTTTTTTCTCAATGAGTTACTTACAAAGTAATACGAGAACGAGAATACGAGTAAAATTCACGAGACGCTAAACAATTTAAGATAAACAACCTCTTTATTTTGCAACAATTTTTAACCGTTTTGCTCTAGCTCCATATACCACAAACAGGTAATAAATCCTGGAAACGTTGATGACTTTTTTTTTATGTGAAGACGGTATATCGGAATACTGAGCTGTGAAAGTAGTAAAGTTATGAATGATGCTTTGGCAAGGGATAACTTTCCATAAACTTACATTACCTAGTTAAAGATGAGATGAGTGGCTATTTTTAGATCATGAAAGCTGCAGGATTATAGAGCACATTACAATTAAAACAAATTAAGCGACCCTTCCCCTTGAACTTGAAACTCTTGGAAGTGAAATCAGGCAAACAAAAATGAAAGGAATGTACCGACAGGCAATTCAAAACAGACTTCGAAATCTTTATGCTGAAATCTATTGTTTCTGACGGCAAGCCTCAAATAATTGAGTCACTTCCGGTGGATTCCGGTAGAAATGCGCATTAACTTCTGCAGGATTCCACCAATATGAAATCGTTATAGCTGTCATTTTCTTTTAGTTCATGGGCGATTGGTTCGTGATTCAAAAATTTGCAACGTCGAGCAGTTGTATGAAGTACAATTTTACGAGGGGTGGAGACGGGAAGCTCCGCCTCGTTCAGACTCGTCAACATTTCATTTTGGACACAATTGGAGTTGACCACATTTACACCTACACGGGCGTCCTCAATGTACCAGACACTGAGACTTCCGGTCGTATGCGGGTCAAATTCCCGTTAAGTAAGTTCCATGCTTTTATACAGGAAATTTTGACATAACGAGTAGTTGCTCAAGTCCACGCTTTTAAGACGTGACATTGACATTATGCAAACGCTTCGCTTGACACTTCTTTGAATGGAAGTCGCACCATTTTGTAGATGTCGCCGGTGATGCTGAATTCATAGTGTTCATGACTGATTATGACACTTATGCTGGAATTTTCACATGTCAAAAGATCTTGTTTGGCCATACAAAATCTGCCACAATTCTCTCTAGAAAGTCAGTCCTGGACAAGGCAATAATCAACCAAGTAAGTCATTTTATTTTTGGTAATTCTTTTGGATACTTTTTTTTTTTAATTTCAATTTTTGTTTAATTTTTTTAAATTAATTGTTTTTATTAATTCTTCAGATTCGTCAACGCCTTGAAGAGGAGGGCGTTGATCCTGATGACTTTAGTGTGGTTGACCAAAGCAAGTGCATTGCCGATTCGAACTTGAACGTTAAGATAGACGACGAAACCTTCTCAGCGGGAAATGTTGCGGATGTTGTCAAAAAAGTGGGTTGCCAATACTCTGGCCCTTCTAAATTTACGCAATTAATGTCCATATTGATCGTTACAGGTTGGAGGTGCCATTGGCGTTGGAGTGGAAAAAGCTGGTGACATTCTAGGAACAGGAATTACGAAGGCCAGTGACCTTGGGTCAGGAATAATCCGAAGTTACGGAGAGGATTCCAGTACGACAAAAGTGCCCAGGAAAACACTAGATGATTTCTACAAGGGGGCAAAGGATCAGGACAACGATGCAGAATGGATCCCTTAAAAAGGCTCACAGCAAACAACTTTCACATATCATTAATACGACCGCGCTTTTGAATTTGAAAACTAATTAACTTCCGTGTTTATATTATAAGATGTTGTTTGCTACATTATTATATTCGCGTTTACCCTTAATACGACCCAGTAAGGACTCATATCACTCCCTACAAGGCAACCTGCTCGACTCCAAAGGGCTTTCATTTTTTTGGAACTATCGTTTGTTTCTGTTGACAATTAAAAAACCGGTTAAAAAACCACGAATCGCATAAACTAGAAAATAGCCGAATTATTTGGATTTATTAACATTGAATAAGTCTCCATCTCCGTATTTAGCTTATTACAAACAATGCTTTAAGATACCGTAACGGTTCAAGTTCATAGAAAACAAACCATGTTACGGTTATTTCAGAGCGGCACAAAATTTCTACGTTGGATTAAAAACTAAAAGTACAGTTAGTCTTACCCTATTAATTAAATGATTAGTTTTTAGTAAGGTGTGTAGTCGCAGAGTGATAATGGTATATTCTCGAGGGATTAGTTTTTAAGATCACAGTTGGCACAGAGGTGCGTCGTCCCCTTTTCCATTCCTCAACCATTAATCTCGACAAAGGTCGATGACCCTTGACCATTGGCCAATCACAGTTCACTCTCAAACATTAATTAGCTCTCACCTCGCAAATCGTAAAGTTTTCTGTCGTTTACTTAATAAGCAAATACAGACCGAAACAAACATATTCGTTTCAACCAAATTACAGAACCCCGGAACAACTTAATCGGTATAACTAAAAGCGGTCGTTAAAGTTATTTACAAGTTGGCGATGGCTCTACTGTGATAGTGCACAACTTGCAGCATTGTTCTGTTCCAAATTCTATAATTTGCTTTCAAATATTCAAGTAAATAAATTTACATGTTTGGAAAAGCAAAGAAAACTTCTCTGGAGAAACAAATGCCTTATTATGGTTAAGTACAGAGCGAGAGCCTCTCATAACTACTATAAATGAAACCTGCCTAAGTGTTTTTCTTAATATATAATTAGTAGTCACCATAAATCATGAGTCTTAAGAAAATTCGGAGCTAAAATGTCAGCCTCTGGTTTTACAGATTATGAGAAAAATAGTTTTCCATGAATATTAGTAAATTGAGTTAAACAATTTCGAATTACTACTGTACAACTAAGGGGGAAAGCGGGGACACATTTGACACAAGGAGAAAGTTTCTAAAAGTCTCATTGCCCTCACATTTGGCCATAACAAATGACTTCCTAATTCCAATATTCCTTCAACTAATTGTTAAAAGGCTAATTAACACGGAACATCACAGAGGTTCATGTCCCCTTCTCAACGAATAAAAGACTGTTACATTGAGATTAGAAAATAAGTCTAGAGAATTACACTGTGTCGTTTGTCTGATCCATTGTTGCTGTCGTGGGTCTTTATCACCGTGGACCTAGAGCCTGGATCTTTGGTGAGAAGAATTCCAGGAACGGAAAAAATGCTCATCGCTGCAATAAAAAAAATATCAAATTTAAATTTATCTTAATTATTTGCTTGAAACAGCCGTAAAGGAAGTTATAGACAGAAAAACGCCGAACATGAGCTAAAGCCAACACCAAATTTTTAACTTACTGTCGGGAAGACGTGCCGTGGCAGTTGCAATCTTCCTTAGATAAGGATGCTGCATACCTTCAGCTGCCGAAATTCGATTTTTCGAATCATACTACAATAATATTCAGTAATATTAGTAAATATTATTAAAACCTAAATTACATAATATAAAAATATTGATAAAAATAGCCCTATTTCTGAGGTGGGTTTCAAGCTAAGAAATAATTACTAAACTACCTTAAGAAATTTCGCTAGAAGGTCGACTCCCTCAATGTCAAGTCTTGGAGCACGATTGACGAGTGGTTCGGAATGCCATTGATCAAATTTGTAGGCCAAGAAGTCTTCATTTGTAGAAATTCCAGCCCATGTCTCTTCTGTAGGTGTTCCAAGCGTACGGAATATTAGTTTCAATTGGTCCTCTACTACGGAGCCTGGAAAGAGCGGCCGCCCACTCGCCATTTCACAAAATATGCAGCCAACGCCCCTACGAAATAGTAGTCAAGAATCAAATCATAGGCCACACTTTATCGTCAGCGCGTTATTCCATTCAATTGCCGGCTCTCAAATTCAGAAAAACTCAAACCTAAACGAGTCATTATTCTGTTTAAACGTTTTTAATCTAATCCGTATTCTTTTCTATAATATTGTTTAAGGTTAAAAGATACCTCATATTGCCTTACCACATGTCAATCGGAGTAGAATACACTGTAGATCCTAAGAGGACGTCGGGTGGACGATACCAGAGGGTCACGACCTCATTTGAATAGGTCTTGGTAGGAACGGATTTGGCACGAGCAAGGCCAAAGTCTGCCAACTTGAAATACCGCCCAAACACCCCAATCATTAAAGAATAAATTACTAAATTATTAGTCTACAATACGTGAACTATTAGCACCTTCAGCTCTCCGCGATCATTAATGAGCAAATTCTGTGGCTTTAAATCTCGGTGAAGAATTCTTCTTCTATGGCAATAGGCCAGGCCCCTTAAGAGCTGGAACAGGAACAACTACACAAAAGTACAAACCTTACAAAACCTCAAACCAAACACTCATCTTGATTTAAAATACCTTGACATTATTGATGCTCAAAACTCCGCCACAGTTGTCCATGTACTGCTTGAGATCCCTGTCCAAGTACTCGAAGACAAGAGTCAAAGATTTCTCCGTATGGACAATGTCGTGCAGAGTAACTAATGAAATTATCGTAAAAAAGATCATTAGGTAAGTTCCAATATTTGGAAATTAGGTAAAAACAAAATATTTCCAACCTTGATATAATAAAGCGCTAAGTCGGAGGCTGAACTTATTTACAGTTATAAACCTTACTCACACAGACGCGCTATTATTCAGTCGAGTTAGAGTTACTGCCATTGATTTTACCCAGCCGTTATCTCCCCTAGACATCAGTATCAGTTTCTCAGTTATTTCGCTTTGAAGAACTCGGTTAAGTCAAAAAAATATATAATGAGCGGAATATTAAGTTGGATTGGGGCGCTGTTTTACTTCGTGGACTGGATATTTGTTTAAAGAGAACTGACTTTGAGATTGCCACATTCAAATTAATAGTAACTACTGATTAACCAAAAGATTTATGAATGAACTACTTCTTACCTATGTTTGCGTGCCTAAGTTCCTTGAGTAGAGATACTTCACGAATTGCTGTACATGGGGCTCCCTCCTCATGTTCTAGCCGAATTTCCTTGAGGGCTACTAAACTCTCCGTGAGGCGAGAACGGCCCTTGAACACAGTTGCATAAGTACCCTGGAAAACAATTCCAATTCTTAGGATAGCTTACAAATTGTACACATAACGTTCGAGGGTAACTTGCATTGCGATTTGTTTGTGAAAAAATTGACACGTGAAATAGTAATCGAACCTCAAAAGTTTTGCCTTACGAAAAATCACTATATAGACTTTAGACATCGACAGAGGAAAAAGCCACAGCGCCGTCGTTAACTTATTTTAAGTATTTTGGGCTAGGCAATCCAAATCGTAACCGTAACGGAGGCACGTGCCCTTCAAAGCAAAACCTTTGAACTAATGAACTTACCTCTCCCAATTTGTCCAACTTAATATAAGTCTCACTCCGTCCAAATCCAATTTCAGAGAGGCTTTGTCTCCTGGAGGTTCTCGTTAGCGGAACAGCCTCGCTCCCACTAGCCTGCTGAGCCTGTTTCGCAAGGAAGGACTCCGGAATATGAAGGTCAACGGGCAGGGAGAGACGCTTACTTATATCTTGCGACAAGTCAATCTGACGAAATTCCGAAAAAGGACATTTATTAGTACTAATAGGGAGGACGTTCCAATATTAGTATCTTAAGAGCAAACGATGCCTTTACCTCGGAATGACGCCGCTGATTTTTGTTTCTGAGCTTTACTGGATAAGCTGGTTCGAGTCGTCGTAGCCTGGAGGGTGAAGTAAAGTCATCCGAAGCTGCCGACGCTTCCTCCGACTCTCCATCTGAACCAATTCTCGGATGCTCAGCAACTGGAGCTGTAAGATGACATCTCTTTAGTACAAACATAAAGGTTGTATTCAAATTGAGCAGGTCCCACATGTCTTAATGCTTTCTAAATGACCCAGATCCGACGAGTTTCCTTCTGCCCCATTCCCAATTGCTACAGCGACACGGTTTATCTTATTCGTCCTAATTAGTCCACCCTCGAGCGCTGACGACATGCGACGACAACGCTGGCTAGGAAACCCACAGTAACCGAATCCCTCTTTCACTACACTTTTCTCTAACACTGTCAAGGTTAGCACGGTGTCACAGCTAATGGAGCACAACATTTGATACAAAATTCGCGAAATAGAACTTGGCGTACAGCACCACGGTAATTCTACTTTACATTTACAATGTTTCTAAATATATAAACTTAAAGGACTTGTGAAAGTCTATAAATATACACGTCACTTGATAGCAACCACACCGGTGAGTCACGAAAGCTACTTTCATAACCTTGTCAAGTAGCGTTTGATGCAGAGGTGCACAACTTTCCTCGACCCTTTCACCTGGGACACTATTACCTTGCTTTCTACTGCCTCAACTCGCCAAGACAATTTGCATTAATGTGGGAACAACGGTCTTTGAAATCACGGTTTGACCCACATAGCCACATACCTTTCACTGCTCTCCACCATAACGAGCCCCTTTCGTGTCTGGGAACGACCACGAAATATTAAGTCTTAAAGCCTTTTACCCATGTTTTTGTAAATCACACCCCGCCGATTCGTGCCGCGCTAACGCTTTTCCCCGTACTTCTCAGCCAAACTGCTCGCAACCCTACTTTCCCTTTTCTTTAGCAACAGAAACTGGTGTGAAAACCATGGTACCCCAGCGGAGTGTACAAGGAACTTGACTCTCTTTTAAGGCTTCGCCCACCTTTAAGACGCCGGAAGTGAAAGTCAGAGAGCCATTCCTCATCTTTTAGCCCTTACCTTGCACTTTAGCCTTTCAAAAATTCTTATCCTTTCCATCTTCCATTGATTTCAATTTCATATTGCACGCCATATCTTCCCGTAAATCTCTACGAACCATCCGTCGACACACTCTTAGTCCTAATGGAAAACCAATGTTGAAAATGTCTAGCAAATCTACCTTCCCTAATATTTTGATACTCTTCTTCCTACATCACTAAATCACGTCCTACGACCCTTTATTTTAGCTCTTGTTCAGAACAGAGTCGGTGTAAGAAACACGGACGAACAGCAACACAGGTGACAGGAGAACATGTTATATTGATTATTATTTAACTTGTCAAAAGACTTGGCAGCGGATGGGGACGCGGACGGAGGAACAGGACTTACTTACGATAGGCGTGCATGATAAATTGAAATAAGGAACGCTTTGGCACTTGTCACTTTCACTCCATCCGAGGTGCTTTCATAAAGGCATCAAGCGGAAGATTGAGCGTCACTACAATGGCAGAAAATTGAGTCGTGACCCATTCTGGAGGCAGCAAACAACAGGGAATCTAGCTTAATCAATTTCGCTTACACTTTGTCTCCATATGCGTCCTTTCCGTTTTCCTACCAAAAGCACATATGTTTGGCTCACTATTTGTTGTTTTAAAAGTTCTGGACATTCAGATGAATATGAAGGGCGAGCTATCTTAACAAGGACTCGTGATAGGGCGGGTGAATGAAAACTACTAATGGTAGGACGAGAAGAAAACAAATTACTGGAACATCGGAACGATTAACCCAGATGTCAGGCACAGGAAAGTCTCAGGGACTCCGAGCGCCACAGCCGCGTAAGTCAAAAGGCCATCTTAATTCTTTCTAGACCTCTCCCCACGAGATGTTTCAATAAATGGTTAGCAACGTTCAATGATTGATGCGCCTTTCCCTTTGCAACCAAGCTTTCTCCGCTCCATCAATTTTGATTAACGTATCTCCTCAGGCTTGTCTAATTCCTTTGCATTGTCTACCCAAAATGTCGCTCTTTTGACACAAGCGAACCCACAATACTCCAGTCTTGTCCTATATACTTTTGGAACTTCCAATAAACCCAAGGCGGCGTCTCCGTCATATGACAACAGGACAGCAATTACAATCGATCAAAAACTCACACGTTAGAACCAAACCTTTGTAAATAATTAAAAAATTGAGCACACAAGTTTTCAAAAGAAAGACGACACAGCTAAAGGGCATGACGTAAGTAAGGATGAACCGCTTCAGAAAGAAAGTTGAAACCAACAAACACAGCACTATTTAATACTAAACTGATGTACCTTGGTATGTGTCAAGGAATCTTATTTCTAATGATCAGCAATGGATTTGGAAAGAAATTGACTAGTATTTTTTACCGAGTGTTGGGAAAGTAGTGCTCCGGCAGAATCCAGAAGTGTCAGCGGCTGACATGGTGCATGCTTCTGGGAAGGGCTCCTGCCCTGCCGGCCTTCCGCGTCCGACGATGATGACCAAGCTTCAATGAAAGGGAAGAGAGCCATGTGTTCAGCGAATCCAGACGTGAGACCATCCTCTTAAGAAAGCACTCACCAACGTGTGTTCAAACACTTTCAAAATTCAATCAACTTTCTCCCAGTGAAAGTGATTGAGCGAGTGTAACTCTGCATCAGAGTAACAATAATAAACAGATCCTTTAAATAATAGCACTCATAAAATCCATTAACTTCACGATATTCAAGAAAAATACTGTTAACTTTCTACAGAATTAGAATACCCGCATCAAATACTGTATTTCCGCATCCACTTCCTGTAGAAGTTAGCAAAACAAGATTCTGAATAACTCTTCTCAAATCAATTTCCACTCATCTCAATTATTTCAAAAAATTTATCAAAATGTTACTCTTCTATAAGTTTCAAAGCATGAACTTAGCTTTAGCCTATGGCCAACTAAACTAAAGCCTTATGAATCAATACTAATAATTGATTCCTAACTTATAACAAATTGTAATTTACTATCAATCTTGCTTTCGTTGTTTTTGACCCTTCCCTCATCTGTGTAGTTTGTAGTTTTCTTTAAATAATTTTATGAAATTATCTTCCATTCTAATCAAAGATAATATGACGGATTTACTTTGGATAATTTCTCTGTTTTTTTCTTCCCGTAAACAAAAACAAAACTTATTTTTCTTTAATTAAAATCCTTGGGCAAACTCATTCATCGAAGCCTTATTTGTGATGCTTTCTAAAAGGCAACGGCAGACATTCGTTTGGAACACTAATCAAATCAACTACAAAGATAATGTAAAAGTAATAAATAAAGGAAAGTAGCCCTTTGTTTCTTCCATACAGCTACTACCTAGATACAAGATAGACACTAATGACCCTCGACAAAAAAGGGGTTCTCGAATCTCGACTTTCTACAAATATAAGAAATACTCAAGAGAATGAATTGGTTTTGGGAAATATGGGAGGTTTCTACTTTTTCATGTACTAACTAGCACTAAATTGAACTTTCACTACGCAGACTTTCCCAGCTGGGGGACACGAACTTATCCAATAGAAATACACACGCAACGCCCCAGCACTTCATCATAAACACTCCAACGCCAACGTCACTAACAAAAACTAATGAAACACTCACTCCCACTTGTCGGAAATAACTCAACTACTAAAATACTAAACGCTCTTCTAATCATCTCTTCTAATCGTCTAAACAAATAGTCATCACTCATCACTCCTACAGTTACTCTACTCATGTGCTCAGAAAGGTTGCACAAATAATGGCGTATAAGTCTTACCTGAAAGTTACAATGAGACGGATTCGTTGAAGTGACAGAGTTTGAAAATTTTAGCTTTTAAAAATTTGAAGTGGCATTTAACTAACTTTGGAAACCTTCGACGGAATTTAAAAGCGAAACGTTCCAAAGCGAGCGCCAGCGCGTTACTCGACCCAAAACGATGAGAGCAAGGCAGGAATGCTGGAAGGTGTATGATTTCAATTTCAAACTGGATAGTACAAGTCTACAAACTTAACTTTCCAAATCCTTGTTAAATTATAAGTTGGCTAACGAGTCGGACTCGGAAGTAGGAAAGTTAAGTAAATGTATGGAAAAATGGAAAATCCTCACTTCAAGTCCCAAAAAGTTTAACCACAAGCGTCCAGTACTTTAAAATCTCTTTCAAAATTACTAAGAATCAACCACAATCAGAATCAATACACTTTACATGAGGCAGCGTCCGGAGGGAAATTTCTTTACGGCAAATTTGCCACACTTGGTTACACTTGTGGATGGAATTGGAAACTGACTGCAGTCATGTTTCTAAGCAAACTCGTCGCGTCAACAGACAACAGAGGCCTTTAGGCCTTAGATACCAAATAACGCTAGTTTTAGGAGGCAGGTTAGATCCTTTACCTGTCCTCCTCCAGAATACGCGAGAGATAATCAATGTAATCAAGCACTACTACACTGCATTTTCCTTCCAGACCTCCACTCAGCTCGTTTCAGTCCAACTGGAATTGGCTGCTGTGGTATCCAATCCAGCCCCCAATACTACACTCACAGTGGGACTGCCCTCCAGGAACCTTAGAAAGATCCTAGATATGCCACCCGTCCGCATGCTTGACTTATATGCCAAGTTCAGAGTGATTTTAGAGAAATCGGAGTAAAGTGAAAGCTGGCTTTCACTTTCACAGAAAAACAATAAAAGACGATGAAACTGAACCATGGTCTTCTGCTAGAACACGCGGTCGGAGTAGCAAAACGTTAAAACTGCATTTAATATCTCAAAAAGTGAATTTTTGCTAAAGTATTCGTTTCCGACTTTAACCAACTAATGAATGTCTCTGTACAAGAGTGGGAGAAAGTTGACATTCGGTTTAGACAGCAGTAAAAGCACACGGGGCGAAAAGAATCCCTATCTTTCTACCTCCACTATGACGACCAAAGTCTTCTACCGTCCAGGAACAAAACGCAGTCGCTCAAGAGCGGCATTGATCCGAACTTTACATGGCACCTCAGCACTCTACCCAAGAATCCCAAGATAGTTGGCAAAGGATTAAGGTATGCTCCAGGCGTGTCTTCTCCAGCATTCGCACTAGCTAACGTTTTCCATTCCACGACCTCAAAACCCTCACTTCAACATCATCATTATACGTCCACAAAACCCACAAATTCCGATTTACAGGTGGATGTAACAAAAGCCCTTTCGTTCTCCAGAGAGTCACGCTAACACGGTCTCATATGAAAAGTATGAAAAACTCCAAGTAGCTCTCAACTGACGAATTACACCAGGCAAGGGTTGTTGGAACTCGCTTATTTTGCATTTGAAGTAAACTCAATTCAGACTCATAACAAACCTGGAACACGCAAAAATTCTCTTGGGCTTTCGGCCTTGGCGAACAGCCTGTGAATAATTTCTTTATCAAAAGCCTAGTCATCGATTGATACTACATAACAAATTCATTCTGACTGGGCAGGGGGTAATTTAGAGTGCGGCAGAGTGATTCATTCTTTCATTAATTTAATTATTTTTCTCAAGCCTCATCATAGGCCCAGAGCCATTCCATTAGAGAAAGTACTTGACAAGGGCAGGCCTCCATTTCGGATGGATATGAACGGAATAATTCATAATGAAATTATAGCTGAGTTACTAGGTTACTACTCACCTGTATTACGAGATGCGAGGTCCCAAATTCTGGAGTGGGATAATGAGAATCTTCGTCCGTTGAAAGTGAATCCAGACTTGGAAGCTTGAGATCCGCCTGCAGAAATTATTACTATTATCAATATTAATATTAGAAAAAAAAAGTTACCTGGGGGTAACATAAGAATTTTAAGATTTTTCTAATGAGATTGATGAATTTAGAGGAACTTTGAAGTTTTTTTGGACATCGACCTTGTCTTTTTTTTTACTAATTTACGTTTTGCTTAAATTATTTTATTGTGATTATTTCATATCTCTAGTTGGACTCTTTTTCTGTTATCGCGCTCTCTTAAATTGTTTGTGGCATGGGAAAGTGCATGATGTCCTTTTCTCCTGGTGAAAGCGCGAGTCAATTATTACAGGAGAAAGGATGAGAAGAGTGGGAGCTAATTTGGAAGGAACAAGTAAATAAAAAAAACACGTCTTGCATTAGATAAGGAGAAAATTGAAAAAAGTGGAAAGCTTTCTCCGTAGCTAATTCTGACATGGCCTCACATCATTTACTAAACCTACGACAGCGGCAGCCAAGTAATACAAGCCATTAAAACTCCATTTCAATTCCGAGCAAAAGCATAAATTCAATAAATTATGTAACGATCCCCTTCGTTCTGTAAGAAATAATTGAGGGGAAAGGGCAGGAAAAAGCAAAAAGCAGGCATAAAGAATTATAAGCCTTATAGAGAAAGTTATGTTGCATAATGCTAATACAAGCACGCTATTAAAGTCCTAACCCTTGAGTTAGCCCTAGTTCAAGTGATGCATATAAATCACTTCTCAAATTACAATAATTAATTATGCATTAAATTATGTCTCTCCCTTCGCATTCGCGGAATGTGTATCATCGTGTACTCCTTCGCAAAACAGAATCTAATTAGCGCCAAGTTAACGAAGAGCGTGATATTGCAATCGCAACTAAAATTCAATCATGAATGGGTTAGTCGTTAAACCGAATCGTAATCATTAATTCATTAAATCTTTGATAGAAATGCTTTCTATTTTTTGCCTTTTTCAACATTTTCGAAATTTCATATCATACTGTTAATTGTCGCACATGAGCTGCCAGTAAACGGTCAATAGCTATTTTTCTGATAGTAGCAGCTGACCAGCGTTAATGAATGACAAAAGAAAGGAACGTGACAGAAGTTTACAAGCAGAGTTTGTCACAGTTCTGTTCTGATCATCACTGACGGGTGACATCTGAGCGTCCATGAATATTCAAAGTTGATATAAAATAATATATGATTAATAAAAAAAGAGGAAAGGTAGCCTATTTTGCATAAATTTAAAACATTCAATTCAAATTCAATAATTCAAAATAAAAGATCAATATAGCTATGCTTTTTAGGATATGACGCATTTGCTGCTTAAACCCGACTAATTTAAATGCACTTTTGGATTTTCGCGATGCAATTCTGCGACTAGAACATGATACATACATATCAATATTATCTATGGCATACTACTTCCGATTCCTATTATCCTATTTTCGTATTACATTTCTTAAACCTTACTCTTTTTGTCCGACATCATTACTAATACATCAGGCCAATGATCCAAATCCGGACCTTATGTGACAAAATTATTGATATTTGAATGAAAAATCTGATTTGATGTGAAGTCTTGACGGACACAAAAGAAATGTGCAAGGGTACTTTTACTACTACTGCATTCCAAAATTATCTAGAAGCACTTCTCTCACCTATCTTCTCCAAGGGAGTTCCATTGTTTCCGTTAGAGTCACTAATAGCTAAGAAGCGTCGACTAGAAGTATCATCAAGAGTTAACTGTTCCGCAAGATCAGAC
>VYYI01001101.1:0-22171 GCA_021029175.1 Bilobella aurantiaca
AGAGCAGAGCTCGATGCGTCAGAGCATATTGTGAGCAACTATGGATGAGTACAAGGCAAGGACGAAGCAAGGGCTCAGCACGGTACAGCTCGAGCTCGTCAACTTTGGATCCGGCGTAAGTCTCAATTTTCAATAGTCTGCTAATTAGATTTTGCCCAATAGGTGCCCAATTCCGTTACTGTCACTCCGGATACCAAAGAATTTTTTTCTACTTACTTCGCTGCTTACGATACCAATACAGAGGGAGCCTTGAGTGATTTTCATGCCGGTAATTTCATGTCTACTAAAATTTGCTTCAGAAAATGTAACGATTTTTATTTTAGTTTCTAAAATGGCCACAACCGTGGAAGGTCAACAAAAATTGTACGAGTCACATGGAACTGCCTGGAAGTCAATTTGGAACGATGGAAGGATAGAGATTGGTGGAAATTTGAATCTTGCCAAAATCGTAAATGGTGCTATGTACTACATTATAAGCTCCTTGCCTGTAACGACCGAAACGAACAGTCCCGTTGGCCCTTTCTACGGTCTCAGTCCAAGTGGCCTAGGGTACGGTGCCCTTGGGAAGGATTATCAAGGGCACAGCTTCTGGGACACGGAAATTTGGATGTTTCCAGTAGTTCTCAATTTCTACCCAGCTGCCGCCAGGGAGCTCTTAAACTATCGTGTAAGAAATTTCAAGGCCGCCAAGGACCATGCCAAGGGAACTGGCTGGGAAGGTGCTCGATTCCCATGGGAAAGTGCTTTCACCGGAAGTGAAGTCACGCCCGATCGCTGTCCGGCACCGCGCAATTACCAAATCCACGTGACGGGAGACATTAGTTTTGCAATTAAGCAATACTTTGCAAGTACGAATGATACTGATTGGCTTACTTCGACCAAGCATTCGGGTTTTGTGCAGGACTCAAGTGACGCTGAAAATTCAAATCCGTGCAACCTCGTCAGATCCATTGCCCAGTTTTGGCATTCCCGCGGAAGTTTTAATGCTCAAGCCAATAAATATGACATCAATGGTAAATGCTGTAAAAACTGCTTAACTTTAAAAAAATACAATTTTTCATAATTTTGAATTTTAAATTTTGTATATTTCAGTGGTGATGCCGCCGGATGAAGACCATTATCCAGTAAATAATTCGATTTATACGAATTTCATAGCCTCACAGTCAATTTTCTTTGCCAAGTACGCAAACTTTACAAAAGCTAGTTCTAAAAATTCGAGATCACGTTGTTTGAATTTGAACAGGTATTTAGAAAACTTTTGTTCGGGAAAAATGGAACCTGTCCCTTCAAAGTGGCTGGAGTTTGCAAGGTCATTGACCTTTCTATTTGACCCGACCTTGACCTTTCATCCAGAGTATGAGGGATACAATATTGGACAACCAATCAAACAAGCCGATGTTGTTTTGCTGGGCTATCCCTTGCTATATCCAATGAAATCTACTGTTAGACACAATGACTTGAAAATTTATGAAGATGCTACGAGGAGTACCGGACCGGCCATGACATGGGCGTATAGTTAACACAACTTTTTAATATAATTTAAATTAAAAAAAACCTATACATATTAAATTTTTCTTAAATTTGCCAGAATGCACGCCATCGGCCATCTTGAATTGAACGAGGTGCAGGAAGCAGAAAATATGTTTTTGAGAAGCTATGAGCCATACTTACGAGAACCTTTCAAAGTAACCCTTAGAATAATTAATGAATAATGTTAATTTTTACTTATTTAATTCAATTATTTATTCAAAAATTTAAAAAAATTTTAGACATGGACCGAGTCACAAGCCCCTAAGTTTGGTGCAAACAACTTTATTACTGGAATGGGTGGCTTTCTGCAAACCATTGTGAATGGCTACGGTGGACTTCGACTCCATCCTGACAAATTAGTCCTCTGCCCACGACTACCACCTAATTCAACAACGCTAGAGCTAATTGGTACTTAAGTACCTGATTTATTTAAATGGTACTTAAGTACAACTTTGCTATTTTTCAAGGCTTGAAATATCTGGGAGCATCACTTAACGTTATATTGGACAAGAGAGCCATACGAATTCGTGCAACAAAGACGAGCAGCGTTCTACTCACTTTGGAAGCAAATAATGACTTCTACCTACTCAATGGTAATTTTGCAAATATTGATTCAGCCCAAAATACGAATTATTTTCTAATTAACTTTAAGTGTCGTTCATTAATTGCTCATCAGATTCCAAGGAGGTCATCTTGTTATTGAAAGACGAAGCAATTGAATTGACAATTCGAGGACCAAATTCACTATATCCTGCGTATCCTGAATAAAAAGAAATTTATTTAAAAAAGTTAGCATGACAAGCCATTTCATTTTTAATTAAAAACGCAAACTCGAACTTAATTTGGCAAGTTAAATTAAAAGTATGCTAAATTAAAGTTAATTTAAAAGCTAAAATTTATTGCCATTCATAACCAAAGTATATATCATGACTGCATGATACGTTAGACCATGGTAATCATTTTATTCAAATCGGTAAAAAAAAAGTTTAGCAAAGTGACAGGATGCTAAATAATTATTCTCCATTGCTCAGAATACATTTTGGAAAAGTTTCAATTTTATTTTTATTCCTGGTTGATCCTTGCTTTAATTAATTAAAAAATATAGTTAAAATTGTTTTAAACGCGTAAAATTTTAAGCTGAAAATCACATTATTGTGTGGTTGATTCAATTCGTCTTCTTTTCCGAAATCCCGGATCTATTGCCTTTTGAGAAAATTAGTTTTCTTAAGGCTAATTTAATTATAATAAAAATTATTGCCGTGATTAAAAAGATGAGTGTAATCAAAAATGCGATGACATCCAAAGAGTGGTATTCAAAGAAATTCAAATCTTTCCCTGCAGACATCAAATGGTGAGCGCCTGACAGAAAAAAAGGCAATTCAATTTTAAATTACATGGAATAGGCACTAGCGATTTCGCTTGGTCATCTGCTAATGACAAATGACAGTGCGGTAGCATTACAAAAAGATTTCATACCTTTGTGTCTGATGACGTATTCTGTCCAGAAAACAGCTCGATCTAGCGGTTTCTGCGGTTGATCTCGAAATATATTGGAAAGACGCTTTACATTTGTAGAGTATCTAGCGAATCAACAAATGCTAGTAATTTCAATTTAAAAATCGGTAATGAAAAAAAAATCGCCTACATGGGGTTGTTGAGAACCGTGGAAATCGCTGGTAGCAACGTTTCTGCGCTGAGGTCCAGAAAATTGAGAGTGAGTCCCACGCCTGCGTCCTCCATTTCCTGCATATTCATCTCCTGATCCGAGAACATGGGAATTCCCACCAAAGGAACGCCGTGGTAGACCGCTTCAGTCGTACTTCCAAATCCACCGTGGGTGATGAACAGTCTTTCAAAACGCGTAAATTTATAAATTAACGTATAAAGCAATTTAGCAAATTGGATTTTAGTAAGTCAAAAATTCGCATTCTTCAAATCATTTAGCGAAAAACCATTGATTTTCTGCCAAGTACTATTCTTAAGAATTTTGTGTCTAAACTCTCTCTCAAAATTTCAAATTTTTGACTTTTTTTTATGTAGATTTCTCCAATATTATATTAATTAATTTAATATTTTTGTTGTTGATTACACTATAAATTGTACGAAGTATTACATGTGTTGATGTAGTATACCTTTGAATTTTTTTACAACTTTGGTAATATTGTCTAATTAACTTTGTTCCTCACCTGATTTTTGAATGCCCCAGAAGATCTTGTTGTGGAAGCCACTTGCTCAGCATCACATTCGTAGGCAAATCGTCAATAGGCCCTCCATCCCATTTCCAAATTACGCGCTGTTTAATTTTTGAAAATACGCTTATAATTCCTTCTCGCCGTTCCAGCGATATGTCGCTTGCCTTCAGGGCCGTGCCCATGCTAAAAAGGATGAACCCCTCTGGAACGTTCACAAAATCTTCCAAATTCTGATAAAAAGAAATAAACATTTATACTTTTCCTCTTCCTAAAAATCCAAAGTAATACGATATTATTTTTTTAAAAACTTAAAAACTTACTTTTGGAAGTGCTTTTGACGGATGACAGTGCATTCCTCCGACTTCAATGATATTAGGAAGGAATGGGCGTTTGTAGGAAATTGAAAAATGGCTGTTCGACAGAATAAGGCTTGTACTTTTGAGCATTTCCTCCACGGAAGGAACAGTAGAGTCATTCAAAATTTCCCGGTATTTCGTTTCGATGGACGGAAAAACCATATTGTACACCATGATCCGCGTAATCCCTTCCAGAAGCAGCGTTTTCATTCGCTGGAAGAAGGTCATGTGCTGCGGGAGGCCAGCAAATAGGAATGGGACAAAAGATGGCGGCGATGGATTTCCGTAGAATGTCGTTATAAAGGACGGAGCACTTACAGGGCTAAATAAGATGATTGGCACGTCATAAACGGACAGCGCATATGCGCCTGCGCATTCGTTGAAAGTGACCGGTATAATTATAAGGTCAAAGGTCTCGTTTCGAATGGCCTTCAATGCAGGGGACTTAAGGCCTGCCAAGCAAACTTCACTGTAGCTCGTTAGCAAATTAACTGGCTGTACATTCTCGCCACGCTCCTTCATTTCAAAAATATTTGGAATTTTGAGCACCGTGTCGAGGTCAAAGGTCAAGAATTCCTTTAAGTTCTCCACGCTCCTCTTGGGTCGAATTGGCGAAACGACTGTGACCTCGTGACCTCTCGCAGCCAATCCCTCTAGTAATGGCTCCAGCGGAATTTTATGGCTTGGAGTTACCATCAGCGTCAGTGCCAAAATTTTATACGATGTGCCGCAGTGTATTAACGCGAACAGCAACGCAGCGTAGAAAAATATGAAACTTTCACGCAACATTTTAAAGAAAGGATTCAATTTTGAAAATATCTCTTAACTTAAAATGCAACTTTTACCGAGTCCTTAGCTGTAGCTGCTTAAAACTAAAAATACTGC
This sequence comes from Bilobella aurantiaca, assembly GCA_021029175.1. NCBI lineage: Eukaryota > Metazoa > Arthropoda > Collembola > Poduromorpha > Neanuridae > Bilobella > Bilobella aurantiaca. The sequence continues at coordinate 4,964 of VYYI01001101.1, forward strand.
GCAAGGAATGATACAAACAAGCTGATACAGGACTTTTTTTTGTCTATTGTTTTCGTAAGTAATCAATCCTTCCTCCTTTGCTTCAACACATCGATAACAATTCTTAAGAACATGTCAACAATGGACAACGTTTTTTTTTCAATCCAAACAGTTTCTATACTTAACCTCTGCTCAAGTACCAATCACTCAAATATGTACTGTTTGTATGAATCCTCTTTCCGACCAATTAATGATACTGTAGATTTTTCGGCGTTTCTACAAAGCCGATTTCGCAACACGTTGAATATCTCATAAGCACTCGTCATAACCATAATTGTGTTAATGGCATCTGCAAAAGTCAACGCCAAATCGTTTCAAAAGTCAAGTTCTTTTTTTTTTACTTAATTCCTTCAGTTTCATACTTAAAAAATTCTAACAACCTATACGGGGTTATTATCACCAGCGACATTCACACAGACAGGTTTCGTTAACTATTTTCAATCAAGTTTTAAACAGTTTTCAATTTCTAAATTCGATTGTCTACGATTATTATAAGAGCTCATAGCTTGGTATACATAAAATTAGGCACTTTGTACGACCATATAGAACACAATAACCGCTCCTAAAGTCAAGGCCTCTTACAAAAAACAGTCATACAGTATATTCTGTATCTTACAATGAAGATATGCTAGAGCACATTATTGATCAGGAGAAAGGCACAATTCTATAATTTCTGGTAACGAATTTCCTATTGTTGTGCTTCTTAACTATGCTTTAAATTCATACGCTACTTTGAGCTTAGACAATTAGAACGCAAACATTTTCTAGACAAGACAAGTATAGGAGGAGACACATTAAACTTTGTTTTAAGTAGGCGGATGAGGATGGAGCAAGAAAAAATGAGCACTTCATTCATTTTCAGGCGGTGGATAATCACAATTCAGCAAGGCATTCAGGACTGAATTTCGTTCAACACCAGTCAGCCATGTAGTTGAAATCCTTGAAGAGTGTTTGATGAGCGTCCGTGAGGGGATAAGGCTCCTTGGGAGGTGTTAGAACAGCTTTCTCAGAGGTAAATTCTTCATCAAAATTTGATACATCCTCTAAAGACTTCACTGTGGGCACAAACGGTGGCTTGACCTTTCGGGCAAGGAGATCCTCCCAAACGATATTACGAAAGAAAGCTTGTTTCTTTACATCTTCTGCATCGCGCTCTGAAGACCCTAGCCGCCTCTCGGGGTTTTTTCTTAGTAATCTAATGAAAATAAAACAAAACAGCAAGGATTAAATTAAATAATCGTTACATAAAACTTGTGCAATACCATGAGTGTTAATTATATTGTTGATGTCAACGAAGATTAATTTCGTATATAAAACCGCTTGTATTAAATTCTGAATGGGGCTATTGAACCGTTCGCTTATTCTATGAAAACGGAAGCAATATGCATAATAGTGTTTTAGAGGCAGTATTCTCACCTTCTCATAATTGCAATGGCCTCCAGTGAGAGAGATCTTGGGTATCGGACTTCCTCATACACAATCGCATCGAACACTTCTTCTTCATCGTCACCAGGAAACGGCGATTCTCCCACAAGCATTTCGTAAATGAGTACCCCAAGACCCCACCAATCAACTGCCCGAGTATACGTTGGTTCAGTTAGTACCTCAGGAGCTAAGAATTCTACAGGAAAAAAATAAACAAGAATTATTTAACCATCAATCAAGTTTAATTGATTTTATGAGTTTTTACCAGGCGTTCCACAGAAAGTATTGGTACGATCACCAAATCCAATTCCCTCTTTACAAAGCCCAAAGTCAGCCATTTTCACGTAACCTTCTGTGTCTAGGAGAAGGTTGTCCAACTTCAAGTCTCTGTAAATAATCTTGTTTTCATGGAGAAACTGCATTCCAAGTGTGACACAGGCGGCATAGAAAACGGCTCTTTCCTCGGTGAATACATCAGCGTGAATATGCATCATAAGGTCGCCTCCACAGGCATATTCCATTACGAAAATGACATGAGCCTCAGTTTGGAAACAAGCAAATAAATTGACCAGAAATGGATGTCGAATCGAATTGGCAACTTCAAAGATCCGCTTCTCTGCCAAAAGGGATTCCACTTCCTCCCTAGATATTATATCCCCTTTCTTCAGCGCTTTGAGAGCAAAATATTCTTTTGTACTTTTGTACTGGCCCAGTATAACCTATAAATACACATCATCAGTCTTATTGTTCATCTGCACCTTTGTATTTTTGCTTTTGCATACTTTTCCAAAATGTCCTCGTCCAAGAACACTTATGAGTCTAAAATTTTCAAACGTCATAGCCGCATACGGTGGGGCTCTTCGTGGTTCAATGAAGACAGGGACCTCCTTTTCCCTGCTCCGAGTATCAGAGGACGTTCGCCTTGGTGGCGGTGGCGGGTGGCTGAACGGTGGGGCCTAGTTAATATAACAAAATTTAATATAATCCATACATCTACAAAAAAGTTAAAAAAAAAAGTTTTTATTAGAAACATTCTCTTGTTTGATCAGCTTGTACCATAGCCATGCAATGACGCACAACCAAATAAAATTACGAAGACCCAACCCACATTCCACGTTCTAAAATATAGCTTTCGAAGTGATTTCAAAATTGACCGAATAAAAGGATCGGACAAAATAGAGACGAAAGAAATAGAAAGAAAGCTTTCCAAGTAGAGCAAATCATAATAATAGCAAGCTGATGTTAATTACATACATAGAGCTGAAGATTGTGAATAACAAACTGAAATGCTGTGAAAGTCGTTTTCAGAAAACGGTTTTTGAAAATGCGTGAATGGAAAGAAGCTGAAGAACAGACCTCTTGTCCTTCATCCGAAGGAAAGTAAAGAGCACGGCGATAGGGGTGGGGCGTAGTTTCAGGGGTGGAGTCAGGGCTCTCAACAATTCCACCACTACCGTCCCCCTCATCCCCTTCATCTTCGACCACTTCGCAAAGCCCCGCCAATTTCAGCCCTTCCAACTCCCTCATCAATTCCTACAGCCAAATGAATTCAAAATCTTCAAAACTAATTCGTATTAATATGAAAAGTTTCACCAAATCAGGAGCTCCGCCCATCTTAAAAATCTTCCAACATCTTTTTTAATTACTACTGTTTTCGGAAAACGTTATCTCCGTCTGCATCAGTCGACAATATAGCGTCGAGGCCGAACGAACAATCGTGAACTTCAAAAGAGAAATTGAGTTTTTAAGGACAAAAAAAACGACCCAGGATTCAAACTGAAGTTTAAATAGAAAATAAACGGAAATGCCAATTAACACAATGATGCTTCCTAAAGACTTCTTAGCGAAAATCCTTCAAAAGACTGTAAAACACTAAATGGAAGGAAATTGCTGTTCTGTTTCTGCCATAAAAACTTCCACCTACTTCATTTGAAATGTTGTTATTGACCTCCCTGCCGAAAGATTCAATGGAAATGGAACTATCACAATGTCCAGAAGCGTTATTTCCAGAACTACGTTCAATTAGAAACGAAAGTCGATGTGAAGGCCAATTTCGCATGCTCGTCCACTTAACAAAATCGAGCTTATGAGGGCAATCAAAATTTCGAGAATCTCCAGCACGTTGATTGTCATTGTCTGAAAACTTTCTACACTTTCTCCAGGAGAAGCTAAAGCGCTCTCTTCCAGCTCTCCGTCGTTTTGGTTCTAAAAACGTCTCCACGCCAGTATTGGCGTGGACTAGAGATGCATGTTTTGTAGAGAAACGCATAGTAAAGCACAACACAGCGACAATGTTCGCTCGTCCAATGTCACTCGACAAACTGACGACCGGGCGCCAACAGATTAGTAGAGCTGTAGCACAGGTGAGTTCATCATCATCAACATCAAATCCCTCAACCCCTACGCTTGACTTGGTCATCAAATCCCACGGCCGTCCAAATACAAAGAACTTTTGGAAGCCAGAGGACCATGTTTGGAAACATTTGCATTTTTTTTTCTTTTCGTACTTTCCCAATCCCAACCCGAATAACCAATAACCTTCTCAATACCTAACTGACATCATCTTCAATGACATCGACTTCCACATGAAAAACTCGAATGTTTTAATTTTTGCCGAGTTTAAAGTTGCTGATTGAGTTTAAAAGCTCGCTAAGTTAATGCTTAAAGAGCTTTAACGCAAGTCGAAGCATTTAGTTTTCAGGATATTCTTCCTGATCGATCAAGTTCACAACTTGAAAGCTGAAACTAGTAATTTGTTGAGGCAAATTAGATCAGAAAAACGGTAGAATGCACCCTTGACGTCGCCCAATCCATCAAGTGAAGGAACAGAAACCGTGGATGGAGGTGGTCAAAACCGCAACGCCTCCTCAACACCTTTTTCATCCCATATCTCTCCTCAATCTAGATTTCCACACCCTCAATTAAGAAATGCCTTAAAACACATTTCCCGAGTAATGCTAATGACTATCTTTTGGACTGAACATCAACCCTTTAAAATGTATCACTTCCTATGCCCATTATTTCAATTTTACATTTCTAAAGTAAAAAAAAAACTCAAGAAAAACGTTACTTCAGAAAAACATGAGATACAAGTTCTCGCATATACTTGTATTTTATAGGCCACTTTCCCAAAGCTTCCCCAACAAATTGGAAATCGAAGATCAGAAACAGAAACTGCAGTGCAGTAAACTCTGATCGTTTCACCAACGAATTTAAATGCAAATGCAATGCAGTTTTATGTGCAAGTTCTAGGACTAAAGGCGTATAAGTTTGTACAAGGTAACATAGTAACAGTGCAAATACAAAGTGCTTCCTTGTATAATTTACAGAGAAAATGAACCCAACAAAGATTCTCCGCTAAAATCACAATAAAATCAATGATCGTATTAAATTTGACAAACTTACGTTTACATCGTATTCTGAGCCTGGAGTAGTAACAATGAAATTGGTTCTTTGAGCAGTGTTGGGAGTTACCACTGGCTTTGTACCAAAAGTAACCAAGTCCGGGGTCTTTTGATCCAGAATCTCTGACTTGGTGGGAAGTTGTGACAAATCTAGGCGTGGAGGTCTAGGGGGAGCGACTGAAAAACATATATAAACATATATAAAATTGTACAAATAAATATTCTTCGAGACTTGATGAAAATAAGACGTATAACGTATCAAAACCAAAAATACGAATAAATCGGAATTTAATTTTATGTAATTTTATCCTTTATCGTACCCGGTTGAACTTGTTGATTATTGTTAATTAAGTTGATGGAATGGTGGTGGGAGGAGGCAGGCGTAATGGCTGGAGTTGCTGGTGGCGTGGAGGTGGGATGTGGTAGCGTAGCCCTCTTGATAAGACGACTCCAAGTAGCGACATTGATATTTAATTGAGTTGGACGCGGGACGTTCTTCCCTTGTTGTTTGAATATTTTCTTTTGTCGCTGAAGCTTTGGTTTCCGTGAGATCATTGGATTCAAAAACTTTATCTGCAATTTTTTGTAACAAAAATGTTTTAGGTGACCAATTAATTTTTTATTGCATTTTATATTTTGGATGCAAACACGTACCTCTGCGAATAGCAGGCCTTGTGGTTCTAGCTGAAGTGCCATTCCATGTCGGACGTCGTCTATAAATTCCTCCAAGCGAAGAAACTTCACCGCACAAAGTGAGCGCCAATCTCGCCAATAAATGTCAATTTCCAGCTCTCTTGATTTATCCAGCTCAATAGAGAAGCGCTGATCCCAGGCTTGTTGTGAACATGGCTTCCAGGCAGTCTGAGCCACTGGCTGGTTATCCAACTTCAAAACTGCCATGATCTCATCTTAAATTTGTTTTTAAAGAAACATAAGCAATCACGAAAAGAAAGAAAGAAAAAACCTCTTCCAAGATTTAGCAACAAAACAATTCAGATTAATTTGCATATTAAACTGACCAGTTTAAGTTAGGTTTAAGCATTTCTGGCCAAAGGCAAGGCATGTGTTAGTTTATTTTGAATTAGTGTGTTAATTTCGCATTGTGTACAATGAGAATGTTGAGTACTGTAGTTGAATTAATTAATTGATTTAATTAGTTAATTTCATAAATTAACCGGTGTTAGAAAGATGTAAAAGTCGCGAAACTGAAATCCATTACTTACTACACCTCCGTTCCTCCGTTACAGAAGTGTTCGAATCAAAAGCAGCACCGAAGAAGCATCCGCTTCCAATTGTATCAGAGTCAGTTGAGTCAATAAAATAATAAGGTGATTTAGTGCTTAAGAATAATTGTACATGCGCATAAAAAGTTCAAAAGAGTGAGTTTTTGAATCGGTAATTCCAAAATCCAAGCAATAATAAAGATAAAAAATCCAAACCATGCGAAGGGCTAGGGTGGGCAGGTTGGCTTATGCGCAGTAGCGTACAAACTAAAAAACCGTGTTTTACTTACTGCTTGTCTCATCTTTGATGCTGTAAGATTTAGAAGAACTCCTTCCTGTGACACCTTTGACAAACGATTTGAGATCAGCCTGACTTCCGCCATCCTTTGACTTTGCTCTTCCTGGAACTTCCTCCAACAGATCTTGGCACCCCATCAGCCGTACTTCCAACTTCCCCGTTACCGTAGCACACTTTGCAAGTTGACGCTGTACGGCAGACTGCGTAGCTGGAGAAGGTGGCGATCCTCCGGTGGAATTCCCTTTCGAACTGAATGGCTGAAGTGCAGTGTATGAAAATGGACTTGCCACATTAGGGACCGTTGGTGAGGTAACAGTATCAAGCTCATGTTTCAACTCCATCGACTTCCTCGAGTCTCCGCGCACTTCCCCCAACTTCGTTTCAAGCGATAAACGCAAGAGGTCAATCTTCTGACTCGATTCCAATAAACTGCTTTGAGCCTGCAATGTTAACAATACATTGTATAAAAAATGTTACATTTTACTGTTTTACAACTTAAGCTAATGTAATAAAAAGCTGCGGAGTACATAACTTTGAAGTTTAAACTGCGAACCATTCGGAAGAATACAACCTACAAAATTCGCTATGTAATACAGCTTAGGACAGATGAAGACTACAATTCGTCAGAATAACTGAATCATGATTAGATGATAGAATCTTTTTTATTAATCATGAATAGCTCAATGAATGACTTTAAACACGTTTCTGTTGACGAGATTCCAGTGAATATGCCCTCCGACGGACGCTGCTTATCGAATCCAAATCTCTACGCTGCTGATTTGAGTGTTCTATCAGAAAATAGCTCTTGCAGTGATTGCATGGGCATGATGGATTCTTGGGTGGGCCTGGAATATGGTGACCTGGCTTGCGAAAGCATTTAACAAATGGACCGAATGTTCGATTTGTGTCAGATTCAACAGTAGCAGTAGTCGCTGCGCCATCGCCAAATTGCTGACAAAGAAATGGTGGGATAACTTGATCCGACAATGTTTCGTCTTCACATTTTTCCGCATCAAACGAAAATGAGTGTCGTTTAGATCTAGTAAGTTGTCCAACTTTTCGTACGTCTGAATCGTTCGCTACTGTAATTTCCGGTTTCTTGGTGGTCAAGTTCATTTCTAAAACACATTGCGAATATTTAGATTTTCTTAAAACTGCATGAACGTAGAAGCAGAAGCCATTTTTATTCGTGTAATAGTCTAGTTACCTGTTTTCTTAAACGGGTAATTAAGCCACCATTTTTCCTTCTCCAGGCCAATTTGCTTCACCTTACTAGCGACTGAACTAGTCGATGAATTGCTAAACAAGTCTTGGTCATCTCGTAGGTCAACTTCTAACGAGCTGGTGTCATCTCCTTTCCCCGTCGGATATGGTCGTACGCCAATGTTATCAAAAGCATATTCACTACTACAGATTGAATTTTGTGTTAAGTTCCTGTCTCTTCCGAGGTGTGTTGATGGGTATCCTGCACTAGTCGTTGTGCACCAATCCGATGAATCAATTGATGAGAAACTTTCATCTTTTCGTGGTAATCCCACCGGATTACCCAAGGTACTGAGTTTTACGGAATCAAAAAGTCCAGATTGCTCCACTCCTGATTTGATCAAATTACTAAGCAGTTCCATTTTATCTACACTAAGGGTCTTGGAGCCCCTTCGCGGCTGATATCCCTTCTTGTGCACTGACGTTCGCAGAGGGTTTGCATTCAAACGTGACGGAACTTGATCGTGGCTTTTATGATGATGCCGTATTTTGTACTCAGGTGATTCGTAAACGGTTTGCGGCGAAGAAGATGAAACGTCAAGTTCGGTATCTTCCGCATTTGTAGACGCATCTTCAGAGCCAGTGCAATAAACATCAATATGAATCGTTCGTGGTTGACACGTACTAAAATGAAACATGAAAGTTGTATGGTTTAAATATAATATAAATGATTTTATTTCCTTACTTTTGTTGCACACGAATCGGTGGAGACGATTTAGCCCTTCTATAATCATTTCCTTTGTACGAGACCCCAGTTTTTCGATTAATTTCCAAATTTTGGCTTCGATCGGACACCGAACCTTCGCTCTGTAGCAGTTCATTCTTGGGGTTAGCAGCATCGATCCATTTTGTATGGAGTTGCTGTGCTTTAGTTCTAGAAGACGAAACATGACGCGATTCAGACATTCTTCCAGTTTGCGTTTCTGCATTTTGAAGGACGACAGGTGGTAAGGACATTTTGACAACTGGAATTTCCTGGAATCCTGAATCCGAAACTTTGGAATCGACACTGCTGCCTCGTCGAGCTGAACCTGAATTTCTTAGAGTTATGTTACATGTAGTTTTGCAATTGGTTGGATCGTTTGACTCGGATGACGAGTAGGCCCTAGATCTCCCACGCTCTTCCCCCGCCTTTTTGTACGCATGGTCGCTACTGTATCCAGAGTCGCCGAGTACTTCTACTTTACGCACAGTTGGACCCCAGCTCTCAAACTTTTGTATACCAACGTCAACTGGCACCAATTTTGTTAAGGATTCGACACGATTCTGCTGCCAGGAGTACTGGACCTGAACGTTTGGGCTTTTGGATGATTTTGGAATCTTCTGTGTAGAAGTCGAGGAAAACGAAATTCCAGTAGCTGGTTGCGTTATAGTTAGTTGAGCATGAACGCACCAGTCATCATCCACGGGTTCCAGAGAGCTTGAATTGAACTGAATTGGAGTTGGACTCGAAGTGCTCTTAGGCATTTTTGCAATTAGCCTTACGGTAAATAAATACAAAGGCACTGACTGCAGACTCAGGATTCAGGAAAAATAATTGCCCAACAATTTGCGAGAGAACGGACAGAATTTAAGATTTAGTACGAACACAAACATACTGGAACAGGAACAGGCGAACTCAGAGGATCAGTTGCACTGATCCCAGAATGAAGTGTGACCCAGCGACTGCTAATGCTAACCATCACGTACAGATACTACGCCTGGGCTATCGCCAGGAACTATTTTTATCTCACATCACCAACATACTGTTTTACTCATTACACCTAAAACAACATGCCTCAATCTTAAATCTGTAAAGAAAGGCAGATTAGAATCGTTTCTATATCGGCATATTTTTTTTGCACATTACTTAATTGCTTGACTAACAGAATGTTTACGTTGGCGTAAGAGTCATCACCGGCCATACTAGTTTTAAGGCGATAAACTCAACGTTCAATTAAATTATGCTAAAACATTTACCTCTTGTAAAGCTTTCTTGTCCACAGCTTTTGCTGACTGGAGGGTCCGGATAACATTTTTGGCACCATCAACAACCGCCTTTTCAATCCGTAATCGATGCCGAAGTTCTTCAATCCTAACTTCCATTGGAGCCACACCTGAAAACTCTCCATCTACGAATTTGAAATCGATAAAGATTAGTTCAAAAACCAAACACATTCAAATAATTTGCTAATTGGCAATTGAGGTTGGGCTGAAGTCCTGAAGTGAGATATGGCCAATTTCCGTACGGGAATAAGAATTTGAATTATAATTTGTTTACCTTTGTTAAGTCGAGATCCATCTCCACCTCCACCACCACCAGAATTGACAGCGCGATTGAGCCTGGCTTTGTTAATTCTCATCCGTAGGTAATCAATCTTGGCTTTTGAGTCTTGTAACATTTGTTGAGCATCTCCAACGAGCTTCTTGTCTCGCCCACTACTATAACTCTGGATCATGTTCTCTGCTCCATGCTTCACCTTCAGCTCAATGTTCAGTTGTTTTTCCAGAGACGAAATCCGGTCATCTATCACTGACGAATTCGAATTTTCATTGGAAGCTAATTCTGAAAAAGATCGAAAATCCAAAAATAAATTCGGAGTTCTAATAAATCATATGTTATTCTCTAGCATACCATGGCCATTATCGTTGGCGAATCCTAAAATGATTTGTGAGTCAAGTTCTTGGAGTTCAGCTTGCATCTCCTGTATTTTCAGATTGGATTGTTTGACGAGCCCTGTCAGCTCTGCTAAACTCTTTCGGTCAGTTGTAACTTCTCGCAGCTTGTCAGCTCCTTCCTTAATTTTAAGTTCTTTCCGAATTTCCTTCCGAATCAGTTCTTTCAATTCTTCCAGTTTCTGTGGGACCACTTGACCCGTGTCACCCATCTCCACACCCAGGCCGTACTTGTGACTCAAGTCATACAAAGCCGGGTGAGCAATGTAATCTCCCTAGAAAATTCAATTAAGAAAATTAATTAATTACGCTGCAATAATTTGTTATCTGAACTTTTAGCTAACTTTTCTGTAATGATCGAATGAACGACTTTAAACCAAAAGCAAATCTAACTCGATTCCTATAGTCTTCTAGTCTACTAAAGTCCCGCAAACTTCTGCAGCTCAATTTTTCTGATCGGTCATATGCATGAAAATGCGAATGACAAGCAACATACAAATTGACAATAATCTTTTTACTGTTGTACACCATAACAACAGTTTTAGTTTACCAAAAAATAGTTTAGTGATCCAAGCTTTAGCGTTTTTTGTTTCACTCCAGCGATTCTAGGTACTGGAGGAAGAGCTGTCCATGGCATGCACGTCGATATAAAATTCTCCATTACCAAAGTCATTGTCAAATGTATCTAAAAAAAATAATTCGCAGCACTCAAGAAATGCAGGATGCAGTTAGGAGACCCGACTTCAGTATCAACTTTTGGTTATTAAAACTATAACTGAAAATTTTCTTTCATTGTTGGCTAAGAATTCAAATTTTCTTAACTTAGAATGGAGTGGAAATTTTTCTGGGGGCTTTTCTTAAAAAAAAGTTAAAACGAAGATTCAAATTAAAGGACACACAAAACAATAGACACAAAATAGGCCGGTCATCTCAAGGCAAATCAGGTTGTTGATTCCACTTTTCGCCCCGTCGAAAGAACAAGAAAACAAGATCCTATGTGTGTCAACGTCAACGACATTTCCCTGAGCAGATGGGAATTAAAGAGTTGTCAAGTTGCAATTTGAAGATGCTGTCCGATGGGTTACTTGAAAGTCACACAAAGATTTTAACGGGTTTCCACACTACTGAATACTATTGCTGTATGAAGTCGAATGATCTTTTGATAACTGACGCAGTATACATAAGGTTGGCAGGGCTGTGCGCCAGGCACGAAAATTACGTTGCAAATTCTTGATTCCAATAAATGTGTCAGTCTCGGACTTTTATGAAGATTGAAAATGCAAACTGCAGCCTGCAGAAGCGCTGGCCGCTGGCAGATAAACTACTTGAACTTCACATGGGCAATCTATCGGACTTTTTAATTCGATGAAGGAGTAGTCGACGGCCGAGGCTCGAGGGAGTCGGATAACGCTTCTCCATTGCGTCGACTTTATTTAAATGAAGATGAAGATGCAAAATCAGAAACAAATTATAAATTGGTTACTACTTCTGTAGCATCGTAAAGAAAATAAATGTGGAAGGGACAAAAAATCCATCCATACCTATAAGGTCTCTCATAATAACTGCCAAGCTTGACTTGAATATAAATTGAGGTGAGCAGGATTCCTGGTTTTCACTAAAGACCTTAGCTATCCTAATTTCGCAAATACAACCTTTACAAACTTGACTCGACTTGTTCATATGTAATTATGGAAATTAAGTTCTTGGATGAAATAACAGAAGATTCTACTTTCTGGAGATGGCTTTTGGCAATTTTTATGACGAGACCTTAAATGTCAAAAGGTTTAGATTATTAAATTTGACAAATACGAAAAAGCAAGGACAATCTGTCATCTGCCGTATTCTGTGATGATGTCGGCAACAGCAATCAAAGTAATAGCAGATGCAGAAGCAGATAATAGACATAGGCAAATAAAAATGTAAGACAACAAGACAGGGCGGAAAGTTTACCTTCAAATTATAGCAACAAGTAGAACAAAATCAAGTTTTGGAGTATTCCGATGATGACGAAATCAATGCACAAGGATGATTTATTTCATGTAAACAAACAAAGAAAAAATTCCAATCCGTTTAGTGGTTGTGTGTCGCTAACTATTTTGTTGCAGCTGGAATCATGGAACTTATTAGTAAGAATTTAGCGGTGTTTACACACTTTCGGGCCGGGGGAATTGTGATGTTTATGAAATAAGAAATAAAACTAAAGGTAGAATGACTTCGGCTTGACACTTGTCCAAAGAAAGGATTGACTTGATCGTCACTTTATAAGACCTGTTTGATTGGTTTGACCACTCCGGCAACAGAACAAGAGCCCTTGCCCTCATTGATTACATAATGAGAACGCAAGGTCTTTAAATGCTATGTAACCTTACAGGGTTGAACACCGTAGTTTCACAGGGTTTAAATTTTAAATTCCTTCCAAAATAGATGGACAAACCCCTTGGTAAGCATGAAGCAAAAAGCAATGACGTGATTTCCAACTCTCATATCCCAAACAATTTTATCAGTGCTAGTGAACAAACAAGGCGTAGAGATTGTACAATTGAAAGATGTTTTTTTTTGCTTTATGGGCATGGGCCGGACGAAACGGCGAGAATAACTTCATATTCAACGCCACAGAAATATCGATGTTGATGCTATCAATAACCAGCATTACATTTTACAATTTTAATGATATTTTTTATTTTTCTCACCTGATAGTAACCGGAAGTTGGATAAGACATCATCACAGATTTTTGCTTAAAGTCAATTGAACTTCCAAACGAGTAGATTGATGCAGCAGTAGGTTTTACGCGACCGGCGTTCAAATTATAGCCTGTCACCTCCCTTGGCTCGGTCGGACACGTAGAATTTTGACTGAAGTCCCCTTTATAACCTAATGACAAATAAAACTGTCAATTAAATTACTACCGTCAAAAGAGTTTTAGCAACATAAAAAAAAATGCTGATGACAACATTTAGCTGGCAACACTTTACTTATTCTTGTCAGTGTGTTCGTGAGTAAGACAATGAGTCAGTGGCAGATGACCCACAAGCGGAAGCGATTGATTCAGAGACAGAGGCATGACATTGACATTACCTTAGATGATTATTGTCCATCTGGAAAAGTAAGGGAAGGATTGCGGAGGTCCCTTTGCGATATTTTAATTAATCTGGATCAATTGATGCAATTAAGAATGGTGAAGTCGTTGTAGTGGCTTTGGCTATGGCAAAGCACAACCAAGTAAAAGGACTTGCTCGGAGGTAAAGGCCCACTTCCGCTACTCATAAATGAAGTCAAGTAATTAAGATTGAGGCAATTAATTGACTAATTAGTAATTAAAACTTGATTAAAATTAAGATTAACGGGGGTGTCACTTTCACTTTCTAACGGATCATTTGGTGTTTGAGTCTCGCACAAATTGAGAGAGGAGGAGGAAATCGAAAGTGAAATCATAGGAATTCTCAGGCCCCTTCACATCACCACCACTTGATGGCGCCAACTGTCTGTCGAATTAGGGCTGGAGACGCTTAAGTTACCAATTTAATTACTTTCACCAACACCTTCACAAATTTCACCACTTCTAATTTCAATGGGTTTTTCTGTATTTTCTGTGTATCTCTATGCACACCAAGCCAGTATGTACCATTAGTAATTAATAATTCACATTGTTGCCAGTCCCAGTTTTCTAAGAAAACAGTTGAGTTTGGAAATATCGGCCGAATCTCTAAAGCCAAATACGCCCATTCTAGAGCAAGGATCCTTGAGGGACGTATTTTAATTTTTAAGACTATTATTTTAAATTTTTAAAAGCTGATGATTAAATTACGGATCAAAAGAAAAATTATAAAACAATAAAAAATCGAAGGGCTTGTTAAACAGTCCTTAAGGGTTCTTCAAAGCCAAAATGTCCATTTCAAGAGATGTCAAAAATTTATAAAACTTTGTAAATATGCCATTTGCGGCGAAAACTTAATTTTACGTTGCGTAATTGCCCTCTTCATCTTGAGATGGGCTTGTTAGGCTCCCTTATTAAATTTGAAGGCCTTGAAGGCCTCATACTTGAAATCCTCAGTACCTACTTTTCACTTTTACGACTTTCCTTGCTAACTTGTCAAGTATTGTGAAAACTAACTTATCAATCTAAATTTAGTTAATTTATGGGTTTACTAACGTCATTTCACTTAAGGTATTGTAAAAATTACGTTGAATATAGATAATCTAAATTTAGTAAATTTAAAGCTTGAGAACTAACGTCATTGATTTTGTACAATGAATGCTATTTCAAGAATTTGGCTTCCCAGCAGCCGCTTTCGTGAATCATTTCAATAAAACGCTACTTATTGGCACTTTAGCGATTGTTCCATTGTTAAATTACTAATTAAATAGGTAATGGCAGTCACTAACTCCCTACACGCGCCGGTAACCTTAAAGAACACAACAATAGGGATAAGTTTCAAACCATGAACCAGTTTTTAAATCAGGGGCAATTAATTAACTCCTGTGAATTGTTCCAATAAAAAATTCCAAATCATTACAAACCTTAAAGAACACAACAATAGGGATAAGTTTCAAACCATGAACCAGTTTTTAAATCAGGGGCAATTAATTAACTCCTGTGAATTGTTCCAATAAAAAATTCGAAATCATTACCAATTGGCGCAAATCATTAAGTAGTTGGCTTGTCCATAATTTTTTTTAAAATTACAGTGATCCAGTTTTATTTTCTCCAAAAATATCAACCAATCTACGCACTTGAGCGTAAGTTATGATGCTCGTTTTATTTAAAAAAGAAAAGTCAAATTGTGCTAAATGCAATCGCAACCTTGTGAAAAGTAATTTCAGTTATTGCATCCTCTTCAATTGAAAAGTGAAATTTGCAGCGACTTCGCTCTATAAATGCTTCATTAATTGTTAATGATTTCTTAACTTTCCAAATGCACCAAATTGTTTTTATATCTTTCCAATTTACGTTAACAATCTTTAACGAACCCTGATTATCTAGGAAGTTGTACACTACGAAATATTTTAAGTGTGAGAGAACGGAAATTATGAGCAACAGTTACGAAAATATTTGAATTATTTGTGAAAGTTGATGTAATTTACTAGTACCGCGGTGGAGTAAAATGGCGGATCAGGCAGCAGCAGGACGAATAATTTCGATGGATCCACAGGGGTAGGTGCACCGTAGTACGTAGGATAATTTAGATAAAACGATATTTTATTGCTTCAAGTGATTTCTAGTGAAATGTATTGTATCAGTGAGTCCTTTAAAATTGGCATAAGCAAATTAGTTAACTTTTTTTTCAATTTTCGCTATTTGTTTTAGTTGACAATTTTCTGAATAAATTCCTAATTAATTATTATCATTAATAATTATTATTACGCAATTTTAAATCGCAGGGACCCGTAGTGAAAGTTGAATAAGCAAAAGTCAAATTTTACAAACTCTACTTCTGCATGTTAATTATTACTCAGTTTGACGAGTATTAAAACTTTCACTCTGTGGAAATTTTTAGGTTGCTGAAGAACCATGTTTTTATTTTAATTATAATTTGAAGGTTATCTTGTATTTAAATTAATTATGTATTTCGGGTTTTTTTTTTTATTTCTAGGATTGATAACATGGTTTACTCGGGAGATCATGAGGTTGAGTCCGGATGCGGCAGCGGTTGTAGCAGTGAGCGTACCCCTGAAAATACACTTCCAAAATCTAGATCATCTGAAATCGCTGCATATGACGATCACAATTACCGGCGTCCGAGTACGCTGCATATACCGTACCGAATTGCCGTGACGGTGGATGGAGCCCACAAAAAATTTGGAGACTTAAAGGCCCTTGATGGTGTTAACATGAAAGTCCAGGAAGGAACCATGTAAGTTGTACTTTTTCAAAAACTATCAACTTATTCAGAGTATGACTAATTAAAACAAAACAAAACAAACGAATTAAAATTAATTAGTTTAATTTTAATTACGCTTCGAAGTTACGGGCTACTTGGATCTTCCGGATGTGGGAAAACAACATTGCTCTCTTGCTTGGTGGGCCTTCGTGAATTGGATACTGGAGGGATTCTCATTTGCGCGAAATCTCCGGGTTCTCCCGGAAGTGGCGTCCCTGGACGCCTTGTGGGATATATGCCACAGGTGAGTTAATTGACGTTAATTGTGGCAATTAAAGTTAGTTTAAACTAATTATCATAATTTTAATTGTGATGATTCCAGGACATTGCTCTCAATGGAGAATTCACAATTCGCGAAGTCTGTCACTTTTTTGGTCGCCTGTACGGTATGACCAAAGAGCGCGTGGACCTGCGTGTGGATCATTTGGTCAATCTTTTGGATCTGAAACGATCGAAGACTGCCATAAAAAATATGAGGTTGCTTTTTTTTTTTTCAAAAATTCAGATAGAACACTTCTTTTTTTCCGTTTTTTAAATTAGTTTTTTACAGCGGTGGTCAGAAGAGAAGGGCCTCATTTCTTGTGGCCCTGCTCCATGAGCCTGAAATTTTAATTTTGGATGAACCCACCGTAGGAGTTGATCCAGTGTTGCGATCCAAGTAATTTTTTTTTTAAATTATACATTCTTAAAAATGTTTTTTTAACGCTTGTTCTATTCTTAGCATTTGGAACCACCTCCGGGAATTGGTTGATAAATGCGGCACAACAGTAATCATTACCACGCATTACATTGAGGAAATGCGTCAGGCAGATACGGTAAGCTTCATTTGCACTACGTTACACGTTATTTTGCACGTGGAGGCCAAACTTGCCCGACGTCGAACAGAACGGAAACATGCTTTAAAATCACAAAATTACTATAGGTGGGAATCATGCGAAATGGGATCCTCATGACCCAGGGCTCTCCGCAGCAACTTATGGATTCGCACAATGCCAATATGCTGGAAGATGTTGTGCTCCAT
>VYYI01001102.1:0-22162 GCA_021029175.1 Bilobella aurantiaca
AATTCGTCAAGTCTTTGTGCTGTTGATATTGTCAAACATGCCCATCCTAAGACGCGATCGAGCAATCTGTCAGGGACCCCTTTCAAGTTTCAAGACCTGCGCATTTTAAATTTCAATCATCTTCTGAAAAACTGTTGTTTTGCTAACATTTGATACTGAATTAAATTTAGTTCACTCGTAATGTAACATTGGATGATTCTTTTTTAATAATTCAGCGTTACGACCGTCCGCGGAGTCCTTATGGCCGTTTAGCGAAGCGAATCGCTGATTTGGAGAAGATTCAGCGCGGGGCAAAGGAATACCACACTTCCCGTTTGGAAGAGCGCGAGGATTTGATCGGAGCTTCAAAGCGTTCAAAATCTGAGTCCGCTAAGGATCGCTCAAGCGAATTGTCAATATCGCATGAGCTCAAGAATGCAGTTGCCAAAGAGAATTTGGGCGCTGAGAGCAAGCTGAAAGATGCGGATCCTACTGTCGGCGATTTTGGAAAAGCCGAAAGTCATTGGAAAACTTGGAAAAAGAAAGAGAGGTCGAGTCGAATTTCCGTGAAAAGCAATTTCACTGATCCTACGGAAGCAAAGTCGGCAAAAATTTAAAATATTTAGAAAAGAAATAGCTTAATTTTATATTAGGACAGATTTCTTAATATTATTATTTTCTTAAATAATATTCTTCTTTCTGAAACTTTCTGAAATGCTGCTGAAATAATATTTATTTAAAAAATTAAAAAGTAAGTTTACAAAATTTTGAAACTATTTTTTCCTTCTAATTTTACAAATTTCAATATGGTCGAATAGCGATGTCTTCTGTCGAGGAAGGTAGACGTAGGTGACAATGGAACTTTCGAACTGGTTTCGGAAATTAATTTTGCAATTTTCGAAATCGTTTTTAAAGCAGCTTAGTTTCGATGTTCGTGCTGACGAGTGAGTGCGGAATGTGATTGTCATGCGGCAGTAGAGCCCAATACGCATTTGCAAATCTGTTGCGCAGTATATCGTTTTCATAATTTTCGACTTTTAGGTTTTCCCACAGAGCTTTTCGAAATTGGTACTACGCGAACGAAAAATGAAATTAAAAGAAAAATATTGGTTCGAAATTCGAGTTTTTTTTTTCAATCCTTACGCGGCGGCAGTTATATGCGTCCCACTGTTTAGCGTGGAAGTTGCCAATGCTTTGGCGCAGCGATCGAAGGCGACGCAAAGGGAGTCTGTACTCCTTTGGACGCTGATTCTTCGGATTCGCTGCCCTGAATAACGATGCTCCGAACTTTCGCACCCAACTTAGCTCAGCACCTTCAAATCGCTCTGCACAAGAAGTCCAATATCAAAACCTTATTCGATTGGTGATTCGATTCGATTGTAGCATTTTTTTAAGACAATTGACCTGGCAATTCAGGAAACTGGTAATTTCTGCCCTTGCAAATTTCTCGAATTGGAAGTTGTGCCTGATCGTGACATCCCATTGGTGCTACGTCTCGAGCTGGGTTTCGGTATGGCGTTGGAACGCGGTCTTGTTGGCCTGACCCATTAGGGTCACTCGCCGTATCCTTCTCTGCTTTGCCTTTGGCTTCAGGATTATTAGGATTTGACCCCGGGGTCATCTCTGGAGTCCAATAAACCAATCATGCATTCTTAAGTGTAACGTTTTAGAGTTTAAAATTACCGCCTTTTGTTCCCTTCTTGTCGCCGCAGCCTCCTGCTTCAACATCCGGACGCCCCAGCATTTGATCCGCTAAATTATGCGCAAAATGAAGCATAAGTTCGACGCGTGGAAGAAGACATGAAGCGCTGCCCGCCTTGAAGAAAGCGTAGTCTAATATTTGCTGCAGTTCAAATAAAATCGCAAAGTGTAACAAAAAAGAGTTGCTTATTTGAAATTCTTTCAAAACTTTTAAAACTTTTAAATATTTACCCGAATTCGGTGTCGATTCTCTGTTACTACAATTCGGCCATTGCCTTCCGGTGGGATGTCCATTATCCAATGGTCAAACTCCACCTAATAAGCATATTGATTCTCAAAAAAAAATAAAGGTTGTCAAACGTTTCAAAATATCTTTATAATTTCTTTTACCGTAGTTTTCCCCATAGCGCCACATTTTTTGGGACCGAGGAAGCAGCTCTTTGGAGCCTTTCTGACAATGCGATTGTTCACAAAGGGAAGAGGTGCCAAATATGGAGAAATCGCTGACGCTTCCTGTTCAATTTGGTCTTGGCGCCAAGCTTTGAACAATTCTTCGTTTCTGGGGGCTATTTTATGCGGCACACGACTCGACGCTGCCAGCTTTTGAACAACATCGAGCGCTTCAAACATTTCCACAAGAAAAAGCGCCGTCCAAAGCGTTTGTTGGCGTGGAGTGTACGAATTGGAGTCTTGAATTCGTGCATTTTCTAGCAGTTTAAAATACACATATATTCTTTGTTACAAATATATACTTTGTATACAAATAATATAAATAAATAAACAAAGCTAGACAACTTTTAAAAAACTATTTAAAACTTCACAACATAAAAATTCAAGAAAATTGCTAAAGAAATCTAACCAATTGATTCGTGCTCAAGTCGCTGCACGTATGCCGCTGCTTTCTTTTCAGCCGTCAGCACTGGAATGCCTTCCGAAATATATTTCTCTGTCAATCGCTTCTTTGTCGCCATTTTCTTTTGCTCCTCCTCCTGCTTACGCTTCTGCGCCTCTGCTTCCTTGGTCTTCTTTTCTTGGACCTGTTTGTTGTAAGTGTCTTTGTATTTGTTGATTGTGCGCATGCGTTCTGCCTGTACGCCTTCGGCCCACTTGGCCTGTTCTTTCAGCTGCTTCTCCTTCTGTGCAATAACTCGCTGTCGCCATTCTGCCATCGCTTGACGCTCCTGAGCAGGAACGAACTCTTCCGGACTGCGAATTGGGTACGGTGGTCGCTCCTCGACAAATTTCGGCGCTGCTTTACCATCCATTTCAAAATATGATTCAAAGTCATTTGGATCCTGTTCAAACAGAGCCTTCACTTCCTTGTCAATTTGAGCCGACTTGTTCAGATCAGCGTCGCTCTGGTCTTTCCGACACTTTAGTTTTCGAGGATCTATAAAAAAAATCTGTAAGAAAGTGCAACTTGGACTATTTTCAATTTGTTCATGTTAATTTGTTAATTCATTTTAAATTTTAAATTTTGCATGAGTTCCTGCTTCCAGACTCACGTGGACGCGTGGCGTGTGCAATGGAGGCATAACCAAAATCGCCAAGAGCCAATAGGAAGACCCGGAAGTCAAGAGCGGATTCCTTCCCTGCCGGAAGCCACCGAATGACTTGAGTGATTTCCGGTTTTGTAATTGCAGCAACGCCAAGTCCTTGCACAGAGGAAAAGAGGTCATCAACAGCCTTGGTAATGTCGTTCGTCGGTTTCAGCGCTGCGAAGTATTCCTTGATACTGTGTGCTGCTTCGATCTGTGTAAAAAAAAAGCAATATCAAGCCAAATAAGCCCGTCCTGGCATGGGTTTGTTTTGCTATTAATTAAAATAAAAGAGCGAAATTGGAATTTTGAATTTACTTGCTGCGCACTGATGTCAATCAACCAGCCAGGCGGATACAGTTTACGATTTCCAGTGGTGAAGCCGCTGAATTTATTGGACGTTTCGCTCCAAGCTAAGAATTTTGTTTAAAATTTTAACTTTGAAATCCTATTTTTAAAATTGAGATTCGTTTTGTTTTTGGAAAAATCCAACGGTATACCCGCTCCTTGCGCATGATGGTCAGCTTCCTTTGGAGCAAATTCGAGCCAAACGTTTTCAGGATGACAAGCTTCAGGGTAAATTGGCGGCGGTGAATTCTTTTTCGAAGTTTTAGGAACTTCGCACCGTTTTTGCACTTCCGGTTCCTCGGGTTCATTATCCTAAAAAAATTGTATTCGAGAACTTTTTTTTGTGAAAAATTTCTTGACAAGGATTAACCTTTTTCAGTGGTTTATTTTTTTGGTCAGCTATTTCCCTGCGCCGCCTTCGGCGCTCAGCGCCAGCTTTTTGAATTTTTTCCACTTCTGCGTCAAATTCGACTAGCGCATTCTGTGCATCCTTTCCGTCGATACTGTACTTGAGCAGCGTTTCGTGATATGCTTGGTACTCCGTCAAGGCCCTGTTGAGGGCAGCCAAGTATGTCTGCCTTCCGGGAGACCGATCATCGACATCGAGAGATGCTTCGGCAATAGCCGATACTGAATCTTTGGAACGACCTTCGGCCTTGGGGGGCCCTTCTCGACCACTTGCAGTCGTGTCAGTCTCCGCTTTTAGTGCAGTGTCTTCTTTATTAGGAACCTTTTGCTTCGTCGCCATTTTGAAAATACTTAAAAAAATCTTCAACTAACACTTCACTATGTAGTACACCTACCTACCTGTAAAATTAGAATAGTTTTTTATAAATATTTTGTAAAAAAAATTGTAAACAAATTGTTTGTAAATACATAATTCAAAGTTTTACAATCTCGGCAACATGATTCAGCATCGGCGCATTGAATATTTTTTTATATTATATTTTTTTCAATGATTACAACTTATAGCTACGTCATTTGAATTTATCTTTCACTGGCGACTGATATTTTATACATATTCAGCGCCACATAAGCGATGAATCATAATCGCTTTAGAATAAATAGGGCTCCAACTAAATTATGCGGGGGCAGGACACTTTTGCGTATGGAATTTGAATGGAAAGTAGCCAGTGCGGATACTTGAAAGAAATCTCGTTGCGAAATCTAGTATGATCTTCCGCTAAGCATTCATTGCCTTTCCAGTGCAACACACCTTTGCATTAATTTCCAGCGTCCGATTACTGATCTTTTGAAAATGAAATTGAATCATGAAAGTTGGGATTTCATTAGGAAAAGTCCTTTAGCATCTAATAGGGGTTTAATTATGGTCAGTCTCGAAGTGCCTTAGGTGTAAAGGGCATGTTCTCACAGAGCGGATCCATGGAATTCCCGAGGTCGTACAATTTCAGCCAGGAGCTTCCAGCGTTCGGAAGCCAAGTTCCACTGGGCTACGCTTCCAGGACGGAAGGACGCTGGACAAGAACGGCTCAATGGCTTGGATTTGCTCTTGTACTTTCCATTCTCGTTGGAATCGCCCTTGCAATTGCGGTTGTAATTCTCGCTGTTCAAAATGCAGAAACGAGTAATTTTTATGAGTTCCAGTGTTTACGCACTGCATGGCGCTTTATTTTGCAGCTTTGCAATACATTTATGTGGGCTAATTTCAAAATTTATCAGGAAATTAAAAGCAGACAAAAGATTAATATTAAATACTAATAAAGAAAATAACATTAAATTAATTCTTTCATCCTTCAGTACGACGCAATAAAGCAACATGTAGTTCAAAAATTGTCATTTTTATTTCTATACTGTAATTACTGAATTAATCCATAATGCTTTAAATTAATTTAAATGGTTTTGGAAATGGTTATTTGGCATAATACTGTAATGACTTTTAGAAGCACAATTACGAATGGAGCAACCATGCATGGATCCGACATGCGTCCAAGCAGCAGCATCAATTCTGGATAAAATAGACACCAGCGTCGATCCTTGCGAAAACTTCTACGACTATGCTTGTGGAAAATGGCTGAAAGAAACTGGTATTCCGCCCACTTCGACAAGTTGGGGACAGTTTGAAGTACTGCGCGACAAATTGGCAGTTGAGCTAAGAGGTTAATGACTCCCTAATTAATTATACTGCCAGTTTTTTTCATTTCTGACTGCCCGGGAACTGAATTAACATTTGTTTAGAGATTCTGGAAGAGGTGACCGAAGAAAGCAGAATGCTGCCAGCACCCTTTCTCATGGCGAAAAAATTCTACGAATCATGTATTAGAACCGGTAAACACAAACACCTAATATTAACCATTTACGCATTAACCATTAGTAATTTGAGATTGCAAAAATTATTCATCCACTGGTAATTATTAATTTGAAAATGGTTACATTTTTATTTTACGAAGAGTGGCATAAAATTTGATTATTAGATGCGTCTCAAAGTGCAACGAACGATCTTGTGGCTACTATTGAACGTCTTGTTGGAAACAGTGACAATTTCATTATAACCAATTTTACGACCATTCTTGCCAATATACGCCGAGAAGTTGATGGCCACTACATTTTTAGTTTTGACGTGGATTTGGATGAGAAGAATTCAAGCAGATATGGTTTATATGTGAGTTATCTAATATTAATTAAGTAAAAACGGAACCGTGCGTGACAAAATGAAGACAAAATGAAGGCAGTGAGGGAGATTGGACTTTACGCAGAGAGACAATTTTGAATAAATTATGCATTTTCAATGTGTCGAAATTATAAAATCAATGCACAAATTGCATATGAAGAATTATGCATTGCATATAAAGAAATATACATTGCATATGAAGAAATATATGCATTGCATATGAAGAAATATGCATTGCATATGAAGAAATATGCATTGCATTGCATATTAAGAAATATGCGTGGGCTCCTTTTGTTGCGCACGCACAATGGCACAACCGCCCTATTTCTAATCAAAAAGTCAATCTAAAAAATAAAGTTGAATGATTTGGGTAATTAAGGTAAGAGAAATAAATATTTCGAAAAAGTCATTCCAAAGTCATTTCAACGAAACTTTTTTTTAGATGGATCAGCCTCGCTTTGGCCTCTTACCGACATTTTTGAAGGATCCTGGAGACAGCGTTCAAAAAAACGATTACCTGATACTGATTGCCACTATTTGGAAATACGTGTTTTCGATAGACGAATCCAGAGCCAAAATAATTGCTGGGGATATCCTTAGAGTGGAGGTTGCATTGGCTAGTGTAAGAAAGGAATTTTGTTAATTAGGTTCGCACATTAGCTTTAATTTGTAGTTTCAGTTTTGAAAGCTAAATTTTGCTTAACATTAACATTATATTTGAACATTAGATTTCGTCCACTCCTGAGGCACGTTCGAATAGATCTTTGGAATACAAAGGGATGACCTTGGATCAGTTAAAAAATATTACAAGAGATGAGAAAGTACGATTTTTAAAAATCTTAAAAAAAATATTTATAGTTTTAAAGCTAAACTTGTTTCTGCTTAGGCGCTGGACTGGGATAATTTTCTAAATCAAGTCTTCGGCAATGAGACGACGACTTTTGCAACACTCTGGTACCGCTCGCCAAATCGCTCAAACTTCAGCGATTCTAGACAAAACGAATCTATACACAGCGCAGGAAGTATTTCTAATTTTACTGTAGTAATGGGTGATCAAACCTATTTTGAAAAGTTGGGTTCCGTTTTGAATGTGGATTACAACGGAAGAGATACATGTGAGATTATGCTTGCTTTTTTTGTTACCGTAATTACTTAATTAATTTAGTTGTTAAATTTTGTGATCATTTCAGTAAACTATTTGAAGTGGCGGCTAATCCTTGATTTGGGAAGCGAATCCAGCGACGGAGTGCAATTTATTTTGTTTGAATACGCTAAAGCGACGCAAGGACTTCTCCTACCTGTTCCAAAGTGAGAAGCCATAGTTTAGATTTAAGTAAATTGTACACAGATAATTAATTTAATTAATTTGTAAATCGCCGATTGGCAATGGCGCACTTTCTGCAGATGGCGCTCTTGCATAGAGACGACAAACATGCTTCTGGGCCCTGCGGTGTCTTATGGTTATGTGAAAAAACACTTTGCACAGAAATATGTTGATGAGGTATACAAAAAAATTTTTCGAACTTGTATAAAAAACGCTTAAAATTGATCTAAAAACTATTCGTTTTCCAATTGATTTGATTTAATTTAAGTCGAAAAATATTTGCCTGTGACACTTAATTTTGATTAATTTTTTTTAAGGCTGAGATGCTGGTGAAGGACCTGAGAAGTGCATTTATACAGATTCTGTCTACTTTGGACTGGTTGGACGAAAAGACGCGTAAAGTGGCTTTGGGGAAAATCGAAAAAATGAAAACGTTTGTGGGATTTTCAAAGCGCTTAACCAACGCCATATTTCTTAATTATTACTACCAATCGTTTGGGAATTTTAAAAATCCAGCTAACCATTTTTCAAACTACATTCAACTCCTGGACTGGCACTCAAGGGAGGGTCTGTCGAAGCTGTTCAAAGAAAAGGATCCCACTGAAAAGTAAGTTATAATTTAATCTAAACTATAACGTAGCATCCGCTACTCAATCATAATTTTAAATTGCACACAATTGAAAATATTCTAAACTTGCAATTTGCAATTTCAGCTGGATTGTAGATCCGACGGTAGTTAATGCCTTCTATTCTTACCTACACAATTCAATTAGTAAGTGTATCGTTATTTCTAAAATTATTTTTAAAAAAACGAAGAAAGCCGTTTTCGAATATTTCAAATCCGTGCTTTAAATTCAGATTTCCCTGCTGGGATTCTTCAGCCGCCATTTTTTAGAATGCCAATGCAGTAAGTAAGCGGTTATAAATTCCTAATTAGTTATTGAGACTATAATTTATTTTTATAGGGCCCTAAATTACGGTGCAATTGGATCCATTATAGGACACGAAGTCACACACGGATTTGATGATGCAGGTGAGAATTTGACCCTTTGACCTTTGACCCTCGACCAAACAGGCTTCTTTTTAGGGCGCCAGAGTGATTCCGAGGGGAATCTGGTGGACTGGTGGGATCCCGGTACTTCTGCAGCATATAAAAAGAAATCGGAATGCTTCGTTGAGCAATATGGCAATTATAGCGTAGATTTCGTTGGTTCACTTTGGCATGTACGTTGGTAAAACAAAGTAACTAGTATTACCGATTAATTATATTAATTTATTATTATATTAAATATATATTCGAATGCGACTACAGGTTAACGGAAACATGACGCTAAGTGAGAACATTGCTGACAATGGCGGTTTGCGACAAGCCTTCGAAGCGTACAAATTGTATACCGAGAGGTCAGGGGTCGAGGGGCCCTTACCCGGCCTTTCAGCATTTACTCCCTGGCAACTTTTCTTCATTTCATTTGCCCAGGTAAATTATCCAAGTCCTAACGATTAATGTTATGGATAAGAATATATGGATGTAAATGGACGTTCCAGAGTAGATCAGTTTCCCAATTTGTGTAATTTCCTGTTTAGAAAATTTGGAAACAATTTTTGAATCGCAGATTTCTTCCTTCTTAGACATTACAAATAGTACCACACATCGTCGGTGGTGAGGACGGTTGCATTGTTTAAATTTCTTAAAAATTCAATTACATTTTAACAGGTGTGGTGTGGGTCGTACACGGATAAGAGCCTTCAGGATCAATTGATGACAGGGCGTCATAGTCCAAATCGATTTCGTGTCCAAGGGGCCCTCCATAACATGGACGAGTTCTACTCAACCTGGAACTGCACAAGAAATCACACTGGAGAGTTCGCAGGAAGGTCTCAAACATGTCGTATATGGTAAGGCTATACTGCGTAGCACGAAAGGATCGCTGAATCGTCGCTGCACCGTTTCAAATTGCGAATGTTTACCACTTTGCTTTGATTTAAGCTATCCGTAAATAAACTGTACCGTATATTATTGTTATATTATTGTGTATTGTATTCGTCTGAATATTTTAAATTTAACGTAATCGGAGACAATAAATTAGTGAAGCTTACAATAATTATTTGTCTAGAAACTGCTAATAGGTCTCCTGCGTTAGGACGGGCTCGTTTGGCGTAACTGCACTAATTATAAATGAGATACTTCTGTCATCATTTTCAAATAAATACTAAATTGCATTATGGCATTTTTTTGATTAGGAAATTTCTATTAAACTTTGGAACCTGAAGCTTTTTTTTTTGTAAATTTTTGTGAAGTGCAGTTATTAAAAATAGAACTATAGTTAAGATTAATTGAGATTAGCTAATTTAATAAGTGAAAATTAATTGAAGCCTAATTCCGAATTAATTCCTTATTTAATTCCAAACTTGAATAAGAAGAGTAATGCACTGGCGGGCAAGGAAATTACAATTTGAATTTAATTTCCGGTGGGAAACTCAAAGAGAATAATCTTTTCAGAATTTCAAATTTAAAACAATGAACAAACGAAACGAGAACAGTAGGGTTGCAGAAAAAAAGTTAAAAAAAGAAGCAGAAAATAATAAATCAATGAATAGTTAAAGTTTTCAATTAACTTCGTAAATTAAATTAAGTCTTTCAAGCATCGTTTTTGCCTTTATTTTTGACCTCATTGCATAAGGATGAGGTCAAAGGTTAGCGGAAACTGATATGGAAGCATGGAACGAAACAGATCGGTAAGCTTTGATTTTTGGAAATTCAATTGTTGGATGTATTTCGGATTGCAATACATCCTATCCAATCCACTTGTCTCTATTTTAAGTATGGAAGTTAATCTTGGTAATTTAAGGTTTGGCATGAAAATTTCACGCTATTGCGGGTATTCTTCAACCCTGCAGAATAAAGTTCGTTAAGACGTCGCGACATCCGATCTTACATTGTCTATGAGAATTCGTTATTAATTCAATGAGAAATGGATCCGTACTGGGGCATCCAATCTTTTGGTTACTCGACCTCCGTCAATCCTCCGCCATCAGTTAATTTGGTTCAGTTGTATCCATCATCGAAGTCGGAGAACACGATGCCTGCTCAGATGGTGCGTTCATTGAATTATCATCCCTATCTTGTGACTAATCAACCTATAATACCAACTTCCTATATTTTTTTTGCAGATAGAACCATTTGAGCTTCCTAGTTGGCCACCAGACCGAGGTGAGAAAATTATAAACCTTTTACTTATAAGTTTAATTATTAAATTTATATTTACTGACATTTAGGGCGCTACTTCAAGAAGCTTCCAAAAACATCACAACCGCAGAAAACTGTGGCACCGCCACCGGTACCGACCTATACGCTTGCTGTAATTGATTTGTACAACAAAAATCCAGCGAAATCTGATTCTTCATTCTTGGAAAAAAATAACGAAGCTTTGTCAAAGACTCCAACGTTTCCAATCTCGACAATCACGACCGATAGAAGCAGTACTACGCCTTTGCAACCGACTTACACTTACGGGTACAATATTTACTACCCAGATTCTGGTATCAATAGTAACAACCCCTCACAACTGCCTTCACCGTATGGTGAGCACTACCAGCACCAGAGTTACCAGAATTCACCAGACGCGGATCTCGGTTACCATCAGTACTACCACTGTGATGATAATTTTCTTAACTATGACTTTGAGCATCATTATAACGGAAATTGGACGCAGCCTAACGTCGTGGATCGCAACTTTCGTCGACACAGTGACAACGAATATGTTTTTCGGTTTAATGAGGATGGAGGAGCAGGAGTCCATGATTGTGACGTAGGACAAATGGAAAGGGTAGAGCGAGTTGCTCGGAACCCACTTAACTCCGTTATGAAAACTATACAAAAGTCTCGTCCAACTAGTATCGACAACTTATCTTTTGCTGCGCGTGCTAGACTCAAAAGGCAAGCATCACTTCCAAGTTCCCTGGATGCGTCGAGTCGGAGAATTACGCTTCAACCAGCGCCTCTGCTCGATACTCCAGAGAAATTGTACCACTACACGACTGAAGACGGTGCTTTTGGAATCCTCAAAGACAGGTTCTTGCGTCCCAAACAAGTTGAAGGGAATTGGCTAGACCCTTCCGCACGTTTCGGAACAGGGATTTACTTTACAAGTATCCCTCCGATGGCTAAAACGGAAACTATTTTGCTCAATAACTACAACAAGATTTCTCTACCTCAAACAAAATACACGGAATTCTGTTTCGAATTTCTGTCCAAGGAGCTTCCAGATCTCCTTCTCTGTGATGACTTCACAACTCACCTCAAGGATGCCAAGGAACGGAGGCGAAGGATCTGGATGTGCAAAGTGAACAAATTGAATCTCAAAAGTATCAAAGGGAAATATTACTTCCGCGAACTCAACGGTTTTGATGCACCGAAAGTTGTTCAAGAACTAACATTATAGTAACTTGCAAATTGTAATACTTTTGTATAATTTAGCTTTTAAATTTCCTTCCTCCTGGACACTGCTGCTGTTATTTGTAATTTGAAGTTACCAAATTTACATTTTTATGATTTAGTGAATAGACTTACTTTAGTACTTAATTATCTTACTGCTTCATCTTAAACTTTCATTAGTTTTTCCATACTATGTACAAATTTTTTACTGCTGTGATTAGTGGACAAAACAAAGCCTCCAGAAACATTGCCTTCCTGGAACCTTCCATTTCCAGTTCCTGCTCTCTAGAAGTTTACTGTTTACTTAACCAAGAACGCTTAATTCTAGTGTCAAATCATTTTGTTTAATTTTTGCAGTTTCATGCAGTACCAGGCAGACAGACAGATATCTCCATCATGTCAGTTTTTTTGCTCTAGATGTATTTAGTTTGTTCTGAAAATTAATTAAAGTTTGTGCAGAGAACTTCACACTGTTCTTCTGTGGATTGTGGAGTGGAATCAATAATTGATTATATAATTTCAGCATATAATTTGCTGATTAGTAAGATATTTTTCAGTTACGTCACTTCAGAATCATAACTTCATGCCTGATTAGTATGCTGAGATATTTAATTGATCGTTAATAATTTACCGTTAAATTAGTAACACTAGCACTCAACATTCACTCGTTTCCGCATCCGGTTCGTTAGCATCATTTTGGGCGCGAAATTTTTCTGTGAGCACTGAGCAGAGCAAATTAAAAGAGGTGAACAGAAACAACAGCGATTTGTTTTGGAATTTTAACTTTAATAAGCGTTTAAAAACGCTGCTCAATTACTTTTTATCAGTTTTCAGCGTTCAGAGTTCAATCAGACAGTAATTGGATAACTTAATAGTAAGGGTAACTGAGTTTCACGATTATTTACGAACGAAAGCGTTCGTTACTACAAAAGAGCAATTAAGTTTAATTAATAATTAAAGACTAAGCTGTCTAAAATAAGGACTTAGGAAAGGATTAATTATAACAATAATAAGTTTTTGTCTAATTTTAGAAGGACAGTAGTCAGAGATTTCCGCAAGATTACCGAACCGACGCATTGTCACTCAACAGATGTATCCAGCTAGGTAAAACTACCTGAATGAAATTGTGGATATTAATCTAAGATGTTAATTAAGTATGATTTGTATAGAACTAAAAAAGACGAATCAGAGGACCCCATTGTACTTGATGATGATGACGATGACTTGGAAATAACGTTCGTTGTAAGTTTAACAAGTTCAAAACGTGCAGAATTGTATACATAACTAAAGCTACCTTACTTCAATTGCATTAAACACGGTTTCAAAATTTGAATGCATTAGAGCGAAAATAGTGGAGATCCTAGAAGCAGCGCATGCAATGGCTCCAAAAATTCGACTTCGACCGTTGCTGATGCGGCTGAATCAACTTTAGTAGACTTCCAGAAAGGAATTAAATCCCAGAAAAGCCAGGATCCCAGCAAGACTCAACCAAAACAGAAGTCCACAATCAAAGTAGAAGAACTTGGGCCAACTAAAACACAAAAATTGAATCAATGGCTAACCGTTGTGAGACACTCCAAAGTTTCATCGCCAGCAGGATTTCCCAAGGAAAAGGATGGTGATGATCCACTAATTTCTACCTCCATCGCCTGTCCTTATTCGTCAACCTCCAAAGCAGTGAAGGAGGAGGTTCCTTTGATTACTAAATCTGGCTGTGAAGACTCTTCCATCATTGCTGAAAGGTCAGAAATTTCCCTTCTCACTCATTTACTATTTTCGAAGCCTTTCGTTATGGAGCTGGAGCA
The DNA here is from genome assembly GCA_021029175.1 of Bilobella aurantiaca. Taxonomy (NCBI): domain Eukaryota; kingdom Metazoa; phylum Arthropoda; class Collembola; order Poduromorpha; family Neanuridae; genus Bilobella; species Bilobella aurantiaca. Next base: position 13,760 of record VYYI01001102.1, read on the forward strand.
CATTGCATTGAAATATAAACTCGAATGGAAGTTGCTAAAATAATCGTATAAAAGCATAAGTTCGAACCTACGAATATTATTTAGCAAGCTATTAAATGAAAATGGCTGTAAATGACCTTTTAAACATATTTTCAGGTAAAAAATAATCTTTTACCTGAATTACAATTTTCTTCGTGCAACCTCATGTCTCGTCATGCTTCTACATTCATGTATTTCGAGTCCAATGAATGAATGAGTGAATGAATTCAAGACTGAAACTAAAAATAACTCACTTAGTACTCACACTCATGTTCTGCTACTTCACCAAGTTAATCATACATTTCTATTATTTCGTAACATTGCTTTATGATGGTTGTTGACTTACAAGTCAATACGATTAAACAAGTGTAATTTGTTAAAAACTTTTCCTGCTATTCCGCAAAATGAATGATTAACTAATAAGTGGCTTTATTGCAGTTAACTATTTAAGCGATTACATTTTAATTTTACGGGATCGTAGGAAACACGGTTCGTCAATTTAAACTTCCTGAAAGAGCTAAACATGCAGCTCAGCCAAAATGCCAAGTTAAATTTTTCAAATCTAATATTTTCGATAATTTTTTAGGAATGTATCTCCGGCTAAACCCGATCCAGTGGTATCTCCGGCTACCAAAAACATCGCTGCTGTGCTAATGCCAAGTGCTAACGAAGTGGGTGAAGTTAATCTTTCACAAAACATGGCCCCTCCTAAGAATGACATTGTACCGAATGAGGCTGCTGCTGCTTCATCTTCAACCAACACTGCTCCTCCCCATATCCAAGTCCTTTGTCCCAGCAGCTTGCGAACTATCGGCTCAGTCGTCAAAGGTATTGTTCTACCAAAACCAGACTTTGTTCCCAAAATTACCCTTGCACCATCTAAAGCAGTATCAGCGCTTAAAACTTCCGGAACTCCTCCACCACAGACCTCTGAGAACACGATGGTGATTCCAAGTAACAGAATAACGACTTCCCAACCTCAGAGATTCAGTTCTCCAATTGTCATTCGTAACAATTCGCTGAGGCTACATGGCTTTCCTCTTGGTCAAGGTGTAGAAGCTTCTGTGTATTTCCCACCTACTACTACTGGCTTAAGAAATGCAAAACGAAGTATGATTGCACATATGGAAATTCAAAAGGCCTCTCCAAGCGTGAGCAGTGGATCCAAGCACACCGACATTTATAGCGCCCTTTCCAAAATCAAGTCTCGTGGTGAAGTTGAAATTGATGAAATTCCCTTGGCTCCAAGCACACCAATTCCTGTGAGTTGTGCAAAAGGGGAAGAGATTCCTATTGGAATCTCTTCCCCTTTGCTAGACGTCTTGCGAGATGACGGTCCTAATGGGTCAAGTGCCAAGTCTCAAGTGATGACTTTTTATAGCTCGAATGCCAGTGAGGCTGAAATTAGTTCCAAACCAGTGGTAACCGTGGCTTTTACCACGGCGGAAAGGAATAGAAATTTGTCAGGGGGAAGTGTGATAGCAAATAGAGATGCAGGGTCTCCGGCCGTTTTAGAGTCTTTAGCATTACCGTTCCTAAACTCTGAAATTCCACTCTCATCAGCGCAGAAACATCGCTTGTCGGAAATGGAGTTGCAGCCAATTTTACACAATTCAATGCCTTCCCAGTGGACGCAAAATTCGATTGGACAACAAAATCGCAAAGGCAATATTAATACTATACCATTGAAAAATTCGACACAAAGCGTACGAAAGGGTTCCAGTAATTCGCGGCGGCAATTGCCATCTTCGCTGCCGAGTTTTTCAGCGAGTTTTATGCAGAATCCTACTGGAGGTTCTGTTTCATATGGAGATGGCTACAGCACCACTGGAAACCAGGACGCAAACGCTGCAAATTTGTCACTGTGCTGGACTCCGGTAAATGCGGATTTAAGCCAAAACATCAGCTCTTACCAGCACATTCAGAACGTTGGAATAGGATCACAAACCAATCAGATGCCTGCTTCCAAGTATGCTCAAAACTCGAAGGTTTCTGGAAATGGAGGACTTAACACTTTGGCGAGTAGCAACAGCAATCAGAATTCCAGAACTTACGCCAATATTGTACCACGTAACTACCCACCCGTGTTTTTGATGGCACTGGCCCCAGTGCTGATGCCAAACGCGACGACACAAAGGAAACAACCGCGGTCCAGAGCGAAAGCACAACGGAACAAAAGTCCTTCCGAAAGTGTTTCGAGCTACACTTCTGCAACTGACACAACTGAAGGCTCGGAAGCGTCTCTTCAATCAAAGAGGAAATATGTGCGAAAAGCGAAACTTGACGTTGATGGGAAACCAATCAAAACTGAAAGACGAAGTTCGTCGAAAAAGACAACTGAATTTGACGCTCAAGGAAATCCAAGTTCCAGTAGTACAACCCCGCGAAAAACAGCAATTCCTCCTGGTATTGAAATAGATTCTGAAGGTAAGCCAATTGAGCCTAAAAAGAGGCAGCGACCTAGAAAGGCTGCTGCTCCTCCCGAATTAGACGCCGCTGGAAACCCTATTCCGAAACCGAAACCAGTACGGAAAAATCAGCGACTCAAGAAAGATGTAGTTGCGCTTGGGCAAACAGATTCAGCAGAAGAGAGCATACTTGCAAAACTTGAGTCCTTTAAAGCTGGAAATAGTCAAAACAATGCGATTTCTGAAACCGTTTCCAAGCACTATGGGGTGAAGCAAGGTGGTATGCGAGGCAAGTTCGAGTTGTTGGTAGCCGCTGGGGCGAGTAGATTGGAACCAGCCCCAAATCCTCAGCAACGTATTCAGCAGTGTATGAATCAAGGTGCAATGGCAGTGTCATTTGAATCCAAGAAGACTCAGAAATGTCGCCCAATGATTCAGCAGAAGAATCGAAATGAAGCAGTACAACTAAACAGCGTTTCGAAGACGACAGGAGCCAGCAGCGCCGTAGCGACTTTAGGCTTTGGAATGAACATGAATGTCACCTTACCTATTCCGTATCAGAAGGTCGACTCACTGGGACAGGATGAGTATGATTCGGTAATAGGCAAACGAAGTTTGTCTTTGACAACGAAGCAAAAGTTGTTGGAGAATTTGACGTCGTCAGTTACATCGATCGCAAATCCAGCCAATTTTAACCAGGAATTGACTCTTTTTGGTACGGAAGCTTCTGAGTCTGACGCTGGGCCTACTCCTGCGCAATCCGGGCTATTGTCCAGAGAAGAATACAATGCGTACTTGGAGACCTTGAAGGGTAAACCCAAAATCCCAGAGGACTTATTCTCTAGGAATCTATTAAACCCAAGTATGACGGTTACCGTACAGAGGGCGAGTGGGACATTCATGTCAAATTATAATTTAGGTATCCCTCCAGGAAGTTTCAATACAAAAATCAACGCTTCTAAGGGTCCTAAGAAAAAAGGATCAAATCACACCTATTCAAAAAGCGTTGGTAAGTATTATAGGGGTTTCGGAATTTTTTTTTTGAATTTTACGTCCGAAAATCAGATTTCCCTGGTCAAGGTATGTAATGCTACTATTAACGTGTAAGGTAACAATTAAAATATTTTTTATACCAAATCTGAATCTGAAAAAGCTTTTTATGTTCGTTTTGTTTCTTTTTCTTGGCCATTTTTTCAACATCATTTTGTAGCCTGCTCTCCTATTTAAAACGTATGTCGAACGCTTTCTGCCTGTTCTTTTCAGCGAAAGGAAAAATGTCAAAGTCACTGGAAATCACAAAAGTCCGAAGAAAGGCTAACACTGCTAAAAGTAATTCTGGAATTGGTACCACTGAGTCCCAATTACAAACGGCCCAGGCATCGCTGTTACCTAACGCAAAACCTTCCGGTTCAAACGCAAAGAGTTGGATGAAAATAGATCATCTCAATCCGTCTGCTTCGATTTCAAGTGTTGGAACACATGGGAGAGGCGTCGAGGCCACGGCGTTGGACTCTGACTTCGAAGATGTCATTACGACGTTCTCCATGTCACCAGCAGAGAACTCTGGCGAAGTTGAACCTAATTCAAATCCTCCTCCAGAGGTCACGGTCAAGCCGTCGCGCCGTGCGAAGGTGGTGAAGACAAAGCTCGTCACAAATCAACCAATCAGTTTTCAAGGCGAGGCGGTTTTGTTTAAAGCTGGACAAGAACTGAGTTCCGAGCAATCGCAGGCGGCTAGTAGTGCAAACTTGGTTTGCATTCCACCTCCACCGCCGCATGACGATCCCTTTGGATTTCATACTTCGCCAAATTTAAGCATTGAGAAGCTTGTTCCTCCAAAAGCCGTTCACCCTGACTTTGAAGAATGGGAGAAGAGCTGTTCTAACTTGATGGCAACTATAGCCCAACTCAAAGCACATGCTGGGACTGGGTCAGAAGAACCTTTGCCCGCTGATCAGCGATCAGGTTTTGTCGACTCATTTCCCACAATCGAGGGTTTACTTACGTCAGCACAAACTGCGTTAGTGTATGTTACTTTAATTTTTTATCTTGGCTAATTTATAAGATTATGCGGAATAAATCATTTTTTCCTATAAATTTTGTAGTGGATCCGGTACCCCGCTTGGACTCTCATTTCCTGATTTAGCGATTACGCATGCTTCAACAGGAGTTTCAGCAGCGATTAGTGATACAAACAAGGAATTTGAGGGAGATTTGGCAAGAATACAACAAGGGATGGATGGAACTACACTTAAATCTAGAGGAAACGATTTGGAAAAGTCGGAGGATATCCTATTGAAAATGAGAGAATTAACTGTCAACCTGGCTGATATTAACCCTCGAATTAAAGGGAAACGTATTAGTCGTAAAACTGTCAAGTATACTGCTCCAATACCGGTACAGCGGCAAATTATCGCTGCAAATTCTTCGCCACAAAATAAAACTACGAAATTGCCAAAGCCTTCCGCTTTCATAACGCGAGTCGTAAAAAATCTTGGATTCTCTTGGACATTTACAGAGGAAGACCTCGCATTTATATTTAAGGTGTTTTTTGAATTGAAGTTAAGTGGACCTTGGGGGAGGTACTGATTTTCTCAATTTGTCTCTTAGGACGGACAATTTTTTATGAAACGGGACGATTTGGAAACGGAAACGGAGAAGTTGACCATTTGGAGGGTAATTGATTCGGGTGGAAAAACGTTGACACTCAAGGCTTATGAGCCGTATTCCAAGAAAAATTCCAATCGATTCTTCCACGTGTCTAACTGGGTGGAGCGTGATCCGTTGGAGGATGCAACAAGGGAGTATGGAGCTGAAGTGAGTGGCTTGCTAAAACAATTACTTAAAATTGTGGTGTATTAAAAAATAATTTTTTTAGACTCTAGATTTCGAGAAGAATTTAAGAGATGTTTTCCAGAACTACTTGCCAGTTTACGTTGACAAGATTTGTCATTCACCTGAAATTTCGGTTGTTAAACTTTATCGAGATGATCGCTTCTTTCAGTAATTTTAATAACATAATGGTTCGGGAATTGTTTTGTAATTGACTTATTGCAATATTTTTTAATTATAAGACACATTCCGTATATCTACAAAATGGAAAACGCCTGGAAGGAACACTACTACAATGTTATTCGAACGCTGATTTATTACGCAATGGACCCGACATTTTTGGATAAAGTCATCATCAGCGACCTTACACCGGAAACGCTTTCGGAGGGTAGGACAATGTGCTTAAAGAATTGTAAAACATTGAAAATACACACTCGCATATCAAATAGCAAAATAGGAACTGCAAATAATTAAGCATAATTGAAGTTTTAAATACAAATAATTGATTTGGTTCATGTAGAAGCTAATCAACTTCGGAGTGGATGGTCAGAAATTATGGGACTCATCCGCCATACTTGTCATCAATTTTACAGTTCCGAAAGGTGGACGTCGAGCGTTATAGTACGTTTCTATTTTGCGTTGATTTTTTTTTGCTTAAAACTTAACAAACGTTGCATTAATTTTACTTTAAACATTTTACTTCAATTAATTAAGTTTAACTTCAATTCCTCCACAGTTTCCTATCCTCAAATATCCTAAAATGACTTCATCTTCCAAGTACTGCGACAAGAGTCGCAATTGCTCAGGCTGCTCCCACTCGATTCGGCCACTACATCTCCCTACAAAGGCAGTTGTATTTGAGGGCGTTCCCTACGACTATGGAACGCTTATGCCGAACGAAGATGGACACCCTGACAATGACGTCAAACCAACTCCGGTATGTGTTGACTTACGACCGAAACCGAGTTAACAGGGAAATTAATTGAATTAAATTTAACCGTAATTGGGTTTAATTTATATGAAATAGTTATCTTTTTGTGACTTTTTAGGATCTCCAGTTTTGCCATGCTTGTTACAATTTCCTGAGAAGCTTCCATTCACTCTATCATATGCCCTACCACATGCTGTCAACCATTCTTTTTCGACTGGAGGTGATGCAAAAGGAGTTTCCGCCGGATTCAATTTTCGATTCTATCAGCGTCAAAGAGGCGTTCGACGCCGACATTGATTGGTTCAAATGGGTACGACATATTAATTGAAAGTGTAGTTGCTTGATGTGATTCCATCACTTTGACCTCTTTGCAGATGCTGCTCGATTTCCTAGTAAACATGTCTCAAACCCAGATGAATATGCAAAGCATGGGGAGGGTCAAATATGGTAATTATTCTGACGATGGAGAAAAGAATTATGTTTAAATGGAAATCAAAATCTTAATACTTCAACAATGAAATGACCGCATAACAACACTCTCCAAGTACAAATTAGGTTATTTAATTTTTACTTTAGTAATGGGAATTTAGATTTTTTTTATCGTTTTTTATTCTAACTGACATCAATTAAAATTAATGTTAAATTGAAAGACTTAAGTTATAAACTCCGCTGTAATAAAATGGGCCAATTGGGCGTTGAATAAGTTACATTACATTTTGGATTTACTATTCGAATTAAATGACTGCGGATCATTTCAGAACCCATTCTCGCTTTCGCTTTTCTTTCCCTCACTTTCACCACCGACGATTCCATGCCATAACGCCCATATGAATAAGGAACAAAAATTATAAGAGCCACGGGCCGCACCGCAAGAAGACCTACAAATAATAAACCGTGGTAAAACGATCAACCAGTAGCGTAAGTAGCAAACTTAGAACTAGGCAAATATTAAGATTAGACTGGAAAAAAGGAGTCTTGCTTTTCGGAAGTCAATAGGCCATTTCCAAATATACAAGGCGTTTTGGTCATCAGGTTCATCATAACTTTTCGTTTCATGGAAATTAGATTTTGACCTGAAAGGTCATTTTGAGGTCAAGGGGTCATTTCCGGGTGAAGAGGGGCTCTACGATTATCGGGACCATCATAAATAACTTTTCGTTTTATGCAAAACTATAGTTTGACCTTGAAAGGTCATTTTGAGGTCACGGGGTTATTTCCGGGTGAAGAAGGGCTCTACGATTATCGTTTCTATCATAACTTTTCGTTTCATGCAAAACCTGAGTTTTACTTTAAAAGGTCATTTTGGGGGTCATTCGGGAGTCACAGAGAAAAGTGTCCGATACAAGAATTGCTACCCTTCCTTCTTGAGAGGAACATCTTTTGTAGGATCCATTTTTCATGTTGTAATAGAATAATACCCTTTGACCTTGACCCCCACTTTCGACCAAACAAAAACAAATTGATCTGCGCCAAAACTCAACTAATGAACTCATGTATGAAGACAGATTTGAGATACGTTGAGTAGGTCCTGAGATAATCGTGAGGCTATATTTGACCTTGACCTTTGACCCCTAAAGGGGTCTTTCAGCTTCGCTTCCGCTACCATTAGGGCCATGAATAATTCTAAGCATAAATAGTTTAATGTTTATATGTATAGGTTTTAAGGGTAAAATTGCATTACTGGGGAGAAGCCCCAATAGCACAACAATACTTTGTTTTAGACTAATTTAAGGTCGTTGAATCCGAATTGACTTGTTGAAAGCAGCGGTTGGATTTCAACGAAGGGGGGCCAAAATATCAGAGACGTTGCGCAGCCAGAAAAAGATTAGGTTTCTCTGCGCGAAAACTTTAAAACCTAACCTTCTTATGAGGGAAAATCTGGCTGTGGCCCCCCTTCGTTGAAATCCAACCCCTTCATTGACGACATTTCCGTTAGAATATTGGGAAATGGTAAGGCAAGTTATGCAAGACGTCATTAGCATTAAAAGTTGTCAGTATTAAGAGGTCATGCTTAAAATGATTATTTGGAGTAATACTTTGAGTGGAATGAGATGACCTACAATGTTGGCGTAAGAGAGGTGGAAGGAGTGAGTGATCCCCTCATAGTAGTATTGGATAAGTGCGCTTTTGCTGAGATTGAGTGATGTGAGGAGTGGGATTAGAAGTTAGGAGTTAATCACCATGACAACGAGAGTGAGGATATCGAGTTCCCAC
>VYYI01001103.1:0-22151 GCA_021029175.1 Bilobella aurantiaca
CCGAGGTTTTATGGTAACCGAGTTTACCTTATCCGGATGAATTACATTAAAACTCCCATAAGGCTGGCTGGGACCTACCTAATTCGTTTATGTTAGCCGAGGTGTGTTCTTAACCGAGGTTGTCTTAACCGAGGTACACTGTATTACAAAAATAAAAACCAAATGTACTACCATTTTTAATTATGAAACCAAAATTTTCAAAAACCATTTTTAGACCACAGACATATGTACAGCAGTAAAAGTTAAAAAAAATATTCTGTACCCTTTGCTGAGCAATATGTAGATACTAAAATTACTTTTACACTTTATTTGAATTTCAACTGATTATCCCTACTAGTACTTGCTACTTTTTGCTCAAAGAAATGTCAATGTCTTTTGCGTAGGTCAAATGCTGTAAAGCAAGCACGGTGTGCCTTAGATAGCCGTTCCCTAGAAAGATGACTTATAAAACGTAAATATGAAGCCTCCAAAAAAGGCAACTTCCAGATATCGCATTAAAAGCTAATTTTAAAGGGACCCTACGTCTTTGTTTCTGTTCTCAAGGCCCTCAAGGCAAATCTTACTTGTCTATACTTTTGTGGAAGGATTTACTTGCAAAGGGAGCCAGGAAAGGTTCTTCAAGAAAAAACACCCTTTATTCCAGTGGCACAGGATAAGTACATGACTCTCATTCAGGCATGGGTATCGTTAAAGACCTTAGACTCAAAGATGAAGGGCAAAGGGTCACATTAACTAAGGGTAAGGGTTCAAGTTTATTGCCATTCAGGAGCCGATCCTAGGCGTGAGTAAAGTCTTGCAACAATTTATTGCTACCCGAAGTTTTGTAATATTTTTTATATTCTCAGCAATTTAATTTCTTCAAAAACAACACATTAAAATACAGTAATGAACAAATTCAAAACACCAAAGTAACACATTATTATATATTGAATTAAGTCAATATGAAGCCTTAAATTGAACAAGATGCATTTCTCACAATTCGATTGAAATCAATTAGCTATATTCTATATTCTTTAGGTACTGTAGTTCCATTTCCTACAAGCTAAATACTAGCTTTTTCTAAATAATGAGGTCATGTTTTGTGCAAGCGAAATGAATCCAAAATTTGAGATACTATATATATAAATAAATAAATATTATATAAAGTTTCTTTACTACTATTTATATTTATATTGTATATACTACTTTTGTGTAAAGTTGCCTTGCAGAAAAGAGCATGGAGATTTGATTTGTTTGATGCATTTGTGACAGATAAATCCTTGATTGCATTTCAAATGGATTTGTGTGTGTGTGCCACAGGATTGTTTATAAAGCATAGAGCTTTTATTTTTGATGGAATTATTAATTTCTCCTGTCCTTAATTGGACACTCTCCATTTGCCATTGCCAAGGTTTCAAAAGCATTTGATCAATTAACTAAAATGCATAATTAATTACCATAACCAAATGATAGAAGGAATGAACGTTTTAAATGCCTAAGAGGGTGTTTAATGACTTGACTTTATATTGACAATAACCCCGCTCATTAATTACAGGAACAAACAATTGTCTTAAGAAGAAAGTAATTAATATGCTACTTCAAAGGAAGCCAAGGTTTTACTTGTAATTATTTCTATACTCACCTTTTTAGAAGCATTTAAATATATTCACTATAACTTGCCATTTTGGGAAAGCCTAAACGAGATGTTAATTTTTGAACTTTTTTTCACTATAAAATGTGTTGACCTAATTAGCATCGAAGTTCATTTAGTCTCCGGTCTGCCAATTTCTTTGCACAACATAAAGTCTTTAATGAAAACCACTTTTGCACTTTCACTTTTGTTTGAAAAATAAATTTCACACTTGAAAAATTGCGAGTTGCAGATTTAATTTTTGCGAAAAGGTAGTTCAAAGTATTTTACACATTACGATTTCTATAACAATAACATATAATAATCTAATAAAGAAACAATTTGAACTAATTGGCTCAAAATTAATTATAACTGTTGTAATATTAACATGAGCGGTAGTGTTAATTCTGTCACTTTTTTGCTTTCCTTATTGTTTGAATGTCTCCTTTACTAGCCGTTGTACCTTCTTTTACTCTGAGCTTTTACATTTGTTACTCGACGCATTTCAGAAACAAAGCAGCAAAGTAGTATTTTTTTTTGTTCTCCAGCAACTATTTCAAGTCTGATCTATCATGTATGAGACATTGGAATTGAACTAAAAGAAAACAATAACAGCTACAGCCAAAACAAAGATAGTATTAATGAATTGAAAAACTAAGATTTAAATGAAATAACTTATATTTAGTTTAGAAAACCCACAAATTTGTTACTTCAAATTATTAATATATATTCATACTGCTAAACGACCATCAACGAAATACAAACTTTGGTGAATTTATGTTTTACTTTGAACAAATTTTAAAAATTATAAAATATATATCAGGTTAATTCCACAAAACTTTATATGTATATGTAGAAGACGCAATCAATTTTTACTCTTTACTCTTTACAGTTTTAAAATTTATTGTTAGAATCTGCTTTAATAATAATCAGAGTAAAAAGTAAATATCAAATTTGGAAATTTTCGAAGCAGTTTTTGGAATGGTGCATTTTACACGCATAATATAAGTCGTAATTACCGTATGGTGAGTTCAATTAAAAAATTTCATCACATATCAATATCAATTTAACATTAACATTTTGCAGATTTTTTGTAAAATTAATTTGAATTTGCGTTCTCCGTCAAAAATAATTAGCATTTCTCAATTTATCTAGTTATCATCATAGTGGTTTTTGCTGCTGTTGCAACACATACTAAAATGTCGCCAACATGTGCGTACGTACGCCACTCTCCATAAATCACTTCTGCATCTTTGTAAACAAGCTAATGTGACACAATAAAAGAGTTTCTATAGTAATGTATTCCAGCATAAAATATTTTAGTATTGTTTAGTTGCTGTTAAGTTACTTTTATTATACTAAGACGCTTACTACGGCAAAATTATTTTCAGAAATTTTAACCTTCATGTCACTTTGACATTTTCAGTTGCTATCAATTAAAGAATGTCGACATTAAGCTTAGTGTGTTTATTTTATCTTATTCAACTCAAAGTATTTGTAAATAAAAAACATTTTGATTATATTTCTTACTTATAGTATATGGTAATTTTTTTTCACGATAAACCATGGTGAAACGGTCAATCAATTACTGGATGTAGGATTTGTCAATAAATATGACGTATGTAGTTGTTAGATAATTAGTTAGCGTTGCTGCCCACTGTGAAATTTATTAAATCAAGGCATTTGTAGCATTATTTGAAGCGAAATAAAGTAAAACTAAACTAATTAGATTCAATTTTAACAAGAAGCTTTGCTAGCTTGCTGTGAGCATGACAACTGCAAATCGTAAATGCACATTCAAAATTGTTATCTTAAATCAATTCTCTTCCTGGCTTGAATTACATGTTTCACTTTTTTGTCAAGTGAAGGTTGCCCTTAGCGGCATACTCAATTGTGACAGTAGAGAATTGGGCTTGTTGCATTTGAGCGACAATTGAAGGGCACTGAACTTTCCTTCAGCAAAATTATCTCTACTTTGCATTAGTACCCACTTAAATTACAAGCTGCACCCATTGTAATAATTTGAGTCGCTGTCCTTCTGAAACACATTTCAATTATGCAATTACCTACGTAATTGCAGTGATAGGCAACTTTTGCTCTCGTTATCAGATCTAAATTTAGCGACGTCTCAAATTATAAAATTGCCCTTTCTCATAAAATTACACAGAACATCTTAAAGTAAGGATTTAAGCATTTTTTTCTTTAAAAAAATTAAATAAAATTACACCCTTGCCATTAACTAGCTTAAATGAACAAACAAGATGAGTCAAAGGGTCACAATTTAACGCATTCCCAAAGCCACACTATAAACTAAATCACATTTCAAATTTGTCACCCATCAAACTAAGCTAACAATATGAACTAATGGAAATATGAACTATTAGTTAAATATATAGAATAGAATATTTTATATAACTAAAAATTATCACTATAATTTAATTTGTAACTTATAATTTAGCTTACTTCCCCCAAACTAAAAATTTAGTGTGCCAATATACACCTAATTACACCTAAAAATATAAGCTAATAAAGCTTACGGGTTCATACCCCGTCTATAGAGACAACACCTCCTCTTCTCTAAAATATTTTTAAATTATAAAATACTTCTTATCTACCCATTTATTTGTTTTTTAAACTAATTTGAGCGATTGTGCGAATCTATAATTGACGATCAGAGCCAAACGGCCAGGCAAAACTGTAACTCTTCATTAATAGCATTTTTAGTCGCTTCACTCTTGCAACTTCCAATTTTTTAATGCGACCTAGGCGGCAACTTGCTGATTGTATAGGAAATCTGCATTTTTGCAACTGGTTTTTAGTTTAGAACGAGAACAATGTGTTACAGAACGGCTAGACATTCTGGCATATTTATCATACGGAGTTACAAAATTTCTGTTGTTAACAAGCCTTGAAGCCCTATGGTTTGAGCAGTTTTGCATAAAAATGTGGGTTTTTTGTTTTTTGAAAATGGACTTAAACCAATAATTTGTTGGACGTTGGAATCGCATATTTTGTTAATGACTGCTTTGACCTCCTCAAATTATTCCTACATTCATAAAAATGTCTATTGTAATCCACTGAATTTCAAACGTATCTTCTGCAGTAGCTTTTGTTCTTGATATATATCTTGCCATAGTAATATGTATTTACTGAATAAAAATACACAGTGATTTCAAATGAAAACGGTACAATCAGTTTGTAAATAAGTTGTTTACTTGGAAACTGCGAGGGATTAAATAACGTAAACGTTAAAATCTCGTCGACAAGACAATTTTGGAAGAATTTTTTCGTTAGAAGAACGTTCTGTAAATTTTTTAAACGAAATTAAGTTTGATTTTCGCGCATTTCAGAATGCAGTATCCTCTCATAACGTTGAAATTACGTAAAATATGGCTTGACAACGATTTGGGGTGTATCGTTTTAATTTGAAAGCACTGTATAAGCATGTTCTTTTTTTCAATTCCCAATTTAGCTTTATTGGTTGACAATTGCCAGCAACAGTAGCAACTACACTAAAGTACTCAGGAGGAAAGCAGAAATCTAGGTTGACTGAAATAATACTTTTTTTTCTACCTTTTGGTCAAAAATAAGTTTTTCTAAAACAAAGCGCTCCGAAATTTCAACGAGAAATTATAAATTTAACTAGATTTTGTATTTTTTACAAATTTAGCAGCACGTGCGTATTGCTTTGTCGGGTAGAAACAAATATATATTTTGATTTGAACTAAATTACATTAAATTGTTGTTAAATTATTACAATGAAAAGAAGAAACACTATTTGCAAATTTGTGTTTTCTGTTTGTGGTGAAGTAGGCGCTGATTGTGAGAAAATTAAAGTTTCGCCTTACCACATAGTTCAAGTGCAAAAAGTTGATGACAGGTTCATGAGTAGTGAAATAGAAATGCTATGTTACATGGAAACGAATCTAGGTTATGCATGATTACGAACTTCACACCTCAATCAAAAATTGTGACAAACCTATTCTAATTTTTCATTTTCTGAATTCTCATGTTAACACTGCGCAGTTAAAAAGGTTATGAAGACAACATAAGTATTTCTAGGAAATTACATAAATTTCGGGAACAAGCACCTTTGATGCGGCTTGAAGCAGTTAAACCAAACGGCTTTTGTCTCCAAAACTTATTTTCTTTTGCAAGGAGTTTTTGTTTTGTTTCTAAATGAAAGTCTTGAGGAAAATGAAGTAATAAACTGCCTAAATAATTTCTTTTCTTCAGTTAATAGATATTGTAATAAGTGAAAAAAATTGATGTTTCATAACCTACCAACTTCGAATAAACATTTATTTTTGAATAATGTTTACTTTGCTCAAAGCAGAGCCTTATTTACTGTTCATTTTTACTTAAAAACTGTCCTTTATTAAAAAAAATACGGGAGTAGAAATTCTATTGTTCATTTTATTCTTCATTCACACACTAGCATGTCAATTGCCCTCAAAGTATTAAGTAAACGCAACGTAATAGAGGATTCATAACTCTAAAAAAATGCAGTAAATATACGTGTTAGACAATGGTTTACATTTGTTGCTATAACACTTAAAAGTGGAATATCAAATATAAACTTTGATCATAATTTAAAAAAAGCATGTTGTGTAAGTTAAATTTTTCTTATATGCTGCATAAAAAATAATTTGCCAATTTTTTTCTTAAATCCACTTCAATTTCTTGATTTATTGTAAATAAAAGTCCAAAGAATAGATACTATTATTAAGAAAGGACACGTTAAGCTTCAAGTAAGCTAAGCGCTTTGGTTGAGTTTTGGATATTAGTAATTTGATATATGGCAAACGAGCTATGATGGATTTGACTATTTGAATATATACTCAACTTCAAGTTTACATTGGTTTGTATAGGTATGTAGAATTTTAGATTTTAGAACAGTTTTTCTTGACCGCTACCTAAATAACAGATTATTCGAAGTAAAATTTAAATGAATGTTTATTTTTGTTGACTGACGTTTACTAACTTTGTTTTCTTTATGTTTATATATATTTATGAGTTTTTTGTTTGAATCGCAAAGCTTTTGCATTGTTGGCCACTTGTATGAATTGCTTAACCAACTACTAATTATACGTGGAAACGTACAAACACAAAACAATTTTTTAATAAGCTTTGCACTGTGCTGTGGAGATTGCTTGAAAATATTTGGATCGATCCAAATCAAACCCAATCAATAGAAGTTGAAATACCCTTTTCTATGCAAAATATTAATGCAAGTTTCAGTTGCCAAGTGTGTCATGCAAAGTGCAAAAAATAATTGAATATTTAATAAGTGTGCCTTATTTGGCTAAATTGTCACACGCTATTAAAAAGTGTGCAAAGCAATGCAAAATTGGGAAACCCCGCACTTATTTGCCAACTTGCAAAGAATATAGAACTGGACTTTATTGACAACATTTATCAGTTCCGGTCTCCAAGATTCTAATTCAATTTCTTATTATGTGTGTGTTCTTAAATGAGTCTTATTTTTTTGAATTCAACATGTCAAACTGTAGAAATTAATTTCCGTAAAAATAGCATGTCTGTAAGGAATTATGACAACTTTTTCTTGTTATCGTTAATATTTTTTTTAAATTGTGGCCAAAACTGTTTCTTTGCAAAAAAAAAACGAATTTACGACACACGCAGCATCCGTTCGACATACTAATGAAATGAGCCCAACTAAAAAAATAAAATACAGGCGTTATATGAGTGTTCTTAAATGAGTCTTATTTTTTTGAATTCAACATGTCAAACTGTAGAAATTAATTTCCGTAAAAATAGCATGTCTGTAAGGAAATATGACAACTTTTTCTTGTTATCGCGTATTTTTTTTTAAATTGTGGCCAAAACTGTTTCTTTGCAAAAAAAAAAGAACTAATTTACGACACACGCAGCATCCGTTCGACATACTAATGAAATGAGCCCAACTAAAAAAATAAAATACAGGCGTTATATGTCTTAAATTGACTGTTATCCTCATTCAAGCGAATGAAGCAATTGAAACAAACTATTTCCACTTGTCAATGTCACAATTCCATCCAACCAATACGGTTTCAAAGAGTCATCACTTTTCTTTGCATTAATGATGATGCTAGGCTATTCAGCTATAAAGTACTACGAAAGAAGACGGAAGACCAAACGGACTTGTTGAGACTATAATGCCAAGACTAACACGTATCAATTTGTCGAGTTATTTTGTGACTTAAATCTTCTCTTAAGTGTTTATGTGGCATACCAAACTTCGGTATCGGAAGCCAACATTACCTTCGGAATTTATCCAATTAATCTCACTCTAGTTTTCCTTATAATTCTGTATTAATATATTAAATATAATTAATTAAATAATATTTTACTAATTCATATTAATTAAATATGAGATATAATCTATTGCCGAGGATTAAAAAGATTAAAGTAGCCCTTAAGCCATAGCCCTCAAAAAAATTTTTGTGTTTTAGAAATGCGATGTTTACTAAAACTAAGGTAAAATTGCAATCGAGGAAAAATGAAAAAAAGAATTATATTAATTTCTAAAATTTTATTCAACGGCCATGAAACCCTCGACGGAACAAAAGTTTGTAAAGAATATTTCAAACCAGTTTTTTTCCAAAAACCAACTTTTTATTGATAATCTTATACAATGTTTGGCAAATTCTGTAATTTTTTTTGATGCTCTTTGACATTCGCCTATAGGCCTGGTCAATGTTTTCGTATGCTAGTGAGTGGGGGAGGGTGGTCTCGGCCTCTCAATTGAATATGAAGTTCTGAGGTCTGAAGCTAATGGGATTCCTGCTGGGCAATGAACGTGGGGTTGACCACCGAGGAGTCTCTTGCTTAGGCAGAGACTGAGCACCACCTTGCGCATACCAACCCATGTTCAGCCTCCACAACGGCAAACTTTCCAGACCTACACTCACCACTACCACACCACCACTTTTTTATGTGCTGGTTACTGTGATTATCTGTAATTATGGTATAGAAAGCATTGCACAAAATTTAAACACGGCGGACATAATTTCCTTTATGAAGATACGTCGGATAAGATACCGTTTTTAGTTCTTAAAAATACCTTAAAATATTGGTTAAGCGTATGATATCTAGTGGGAAGTAGAAAATTTTTTTAACCTTACTCCAGGAAGGAACAGTGTCAGAAAAAATAATTGCAAACATTTTTAATAATTTGTTTTTAATTTTCAGAATGACAGTCATTAACTTTGCATTGCAAAAAATAAATACAAAAGTTGTTGTAATTAACCTCTCAATTCTCTTGGTTGTCATTGTATTTACATTAAATATTAGCAGATTTATCAGGGCAGTTATTTTCACCTTAATACCAATAAGTTGCTGCTCTTTGTCATATGTAAGGTTATTGTAGTGCAATGAAAGGCTGGGTTAAGTTATCGTGTTCTTTAGCTGAGAACTATTACCGTCTGCAATTTTCAACTTTAATGTAGAAATTTTGAACACCAAACACTTTACGGTAAAAATAAAAACGAGAATTTTTTTAAGAAACATAATTAACTTTGTCACCGATTTATTAAATTAGAAGCGAAATTGAATTGAAAGAAAATTTTCATTAAATTTGTTTCACGTCAGAAGACTTAAGGTTATTAATTTTTGCCACATCACCTTGCTTCACTTTGTAGGAATTTTTCCCAAGAAAAATCAAATGAAATAAAACCTTAAGTCCATCGTCTTGTAGATCAAGGTATAAAATATAAAATAATTGTTCATTAACTGTGAGTCACGGATTTGTCGGCATTTTTACGGCGTTCCGATCAACAAATCATCAAATGTATGCATCTCAATTAGACACGTTTTAAAAGTCCCGTTGCTTCCGGCTGCCTATTAATCTTTAAAATACGTGGTTTTAAAACCACGTTAAGCCAAAACAAGTTCATTATGCTGAAATTGTAGGTCCGAAACAGGAGCAAATGATGCTTAATATTGGCCGACGATAATGATTACATCAGTCGAAATTGCAACTAAAGTGTTAAAAGTGCCCTTTTAGTGCTAAAAATAAAGAATGTCATTTTCAAAACGAAACGAACTCGCTCGTTCCTAAATCTTGTCTTGTCTTTTAAACGTTCGATTAGTATTTATGAACTAGATTGGGATGCATGGGAAGAAAATATGTTGTTGTTTCACGAAATGCAAATGATTAATGGTAAAGTGCAAATGATGGTCGCCCTTTCCAATGTTTTGACAATTCACTAAAGGCATACAACATAGAATTACTCATTTGAACTGATTTCTTCATAGCACGGTTTTTGAAGTTAAAAAATAATACGGATTGAACCTCCCGCTTTTGTATTTTGAACTAATCATTTTGACCGAACGTAATTTTGTAAGTTCGAGGTCCACCACGAGATTTCTGGCCTAACTCTGCATAAATTACCTGTATTTATACTTTAACCTGTAATACTTTACGTTTAAAAAAAAATCCCGGAAACGTAACGTAGAAATACTAAAATAATAAGACGTTTCATACATTTGAGTAAATATTAAGTCATTATAAGGAACAGATTTTAGAAAATTCTCGAAATTACGTAAAACTACCACAAGGTTTTGATACTTCATATTTAATGTAGCTTCAATTGATTTCGTAGACAATAATAGAATTCTTTCATTGTTGTTAAGTAAGATTTTGCAACACCACGATGAGATTATGACAATTGCAAGTAATAAATGCACCTTGATAAATTAACTCCAATTTAACTTGAATTGAATACTTCAGCCTATTGTTAAAATGAAGGCTGTCCGTCAGTGGCACTCTCAAAAATGACATCTGAGATTATTCTCATTACATTTATGCGACAGTTGAAGGGCTTACGAAGATAATTTTCCGCAAGATTTCAACACACCAAATCAGAATGGTCGAGCTTTAATTGTAAAATTAGGATATTTTGTTATTTTAATGATAACATGCGATTGCATTTTACTATTTGTATTTTTGTTATTAGTTGTTAAAACAATTTTAAGTGTTTACACATTTATTGTAGTCCTTTGCACCAATATTTTGATTCAATTTTAGTTAAGCAACTTGGTTTTATTATGTATTAATGCATCTATGTAGATAAATATATAATTTTTGTAATTTCCACGACTAATATAAAATATTCTCGGTTAATAGGGAAAAAATTATGCTATGCAATGCTTCTTCTATAAAAAAAAATGTTTTTTTTTAAATCAGTTGATTAGTGTATCTTCATCGTTTTGTTCTACTACTTTTTAAGTTAGCTCGTCTTTGTTTGTGAAACTTTGCGACACATGCACTTATGCTTGTTTCTTTGCTTGACAATTTGATTTTGAGGATCGAACGCAAATTGCGTTTGTAGAAAATCTAAGGTATTTCTCGATCCTAAAATTGTGAACTTCAAATTTTAAAGATGATTAATATCATTACAAGGGTATAAATTCTAGCTATTTCTATCATAGCTTGAATAGCTTCAGATTCTAAAGTTTGTTGTTTATGATAAATATGAGACGATCGTGAGTTTAGGAAACTGTGCAACTAGAACGTAATATTCTGTGTGTAAGATTTCCCACCATCTCCATAATTTCCCGCTGAAGGTGCGTCAAGTGATTACAGTTTTGACCGAAGATTTTAAACATTAAAATCATAATTACATTTAAAAAAGTGACTTTATTTCGAAGGCTTTTGATGCATTTAAGTGAGATTCATTCATACTTGACTGAATTTTAAACGAATTCTAGTGTATACGCTTTGCGCATGTGTGTTTGTAATGTAGGAAGCTCATAAATTTGGAAAATATTTAATTCCCCTTGACCTTAATGTCAAGTTGTTTAAGAAAAACACGGTTACTTACATTGTAGTAATAAACAGCAAAGAATTGCTAACTTGTTTTGGCTGATTTTGGTAAAAATATCGTGACTCCTAGTAAATAAAGTTGTTATGATTGTTTTGAAATTTGTTGCGTTGTTTGTTGAAAAATTGAAAACAAAAATCAATCAAATTCTTATTTCTATATTCTTAGCTCATGCATAATATTTCTAATTAGCGGAATGTAACGTAATGCACGCAATAAAGTTCACTGCACAAACAAACACTACTATTAGACACTGGAAATAATTATGTAGACGACTCAAATTATGATTGCTCTTATAACAATTTTCAGTATATTATGCTATTCTATTGATTACCTTTTCCTTAATTGTAGAGCTATTTCGTCGGATTACTCAAATAACCAATACTGAAACGTAACAGAAGCAGAAAGAAAAAGTCGTTGCTACATATCACCCAAGTTCAATTCAATACTGGTGAAATGGGCTTAGCTACTATTAAAAACTTCCATCAAAAAGAAGTTTCTGAGTTGCAAGAAAATAAATTAGGCGAAGTTTTGTGTATTATTTCTAAGCTTCTTTTATTAAGTATAGTCTATCAAAAAAATTGCGCCGGACATTACTACACACTTTCTTCTACTCATTACAACATGATCGTATTCTACCTCATTTGTACGACTATGTTATCTGTGAACACTTTTATGCTCATTCGAGTATTTACAGTTACAATTCATCAAAAGAAAAGAACTATGAACTATTACATCGAGAACTATGTAATGGACCATACATGGCTTATAGGGTACTGGTTGTGTTTTGGCTATTATGTTCATTTTCTCTTTGCGCGGCAAGACATCATAGCCTTTCTTAATCAATTAAGAACCAAAACACCTTTCAAAGTGAGAAACTTATCATATATATACTATATATCATATACTAATATATATATTAATAATCAAAAAATATTCAAATGTTAATTATAAAAGCTAGAAGTGTACATTGATATATGAATTTCCTATATCAAGGGCATCTGAAGCAAAATTTAAGCAAAACCAATTGGAACATTTCCTTATTGCTCAATGTTGTAGTCACATACTTTTACATGTATTCATTTGGAGTTGTTTCTGTGAATGTAATGTCCCGAAAATTATCGAGATCCGTCGCTTCCTTGCTGTTGAAGGAAGGAAAGCATGATTTTGGTCCTATTGGAATAATTTTGTTATTCATATTTGAGCTTTCTATTATGCTGGTACCATTTTCTGCTCTGCTTTTCCATGCAATTGTCATTGGCACGTACTTGTACTACAACGCGAAATGGGTTTTAGCAATTGGGTAATTTTATCTCATTCTCAACTCATGACAATTATTCTTATGTTAATTTTACTAACATGTACGATTTTAAAAATTATTCTAGCAAAACTAGCGTTTATTTGAGAAAAATAGAAGAACAAAGTTTTCGAATTTATCGGTCACTTCAACTTTTAAACCACGAATTTAATCAACTGTTTGGACGACGCGTGATACCTACTATTTATGTGCTACTTGGCTGCGCCGTAGTAATCAATGCCCTTGTGATTCGGTTCCGTTCAGAATTTCATATGGCCTACACTATAATTTTTATTATTTTCTCAGCTACTATGGCGTTCGGTGTTGTCTGCGGCCTACCTATGGCCGCACGGGTTACTAGTAGTTCGGCAGCGGTTGCCTCTTTCTGGCGGGAAAACGGTACCAACGGATCTTATGCTAAATGCTTCTTGCGGTCATGTCGCCCACTTGCAGTAGATATGGGGTTCTCAGCTTCTGTCAAAAAAACAACAACGGGTGCCACGCTAGGAATTTTTGCTTATGCAACCCTGAAAATAGCATGTAGCAATTCAAAAATGGTAGTTGCCTAAAGCCCCGGTAAACTGCAACTGCTGAATTCAAACCCGTTTTGCAGCCGGTAGTCGCAACAGCCAAGGCAAAGGAAAAGTGTAATTGGTCCGCGTCAATTTCACTTTTTTGCCACAGGAGGAGGAACTGAAGAATTGTTGTTGCCATTGCGACTTGAGCAACTGCAAAAGTGATTCACTCGTAGCTGCAAATGCTGCTCATTTCGAAGCAACAAGCTTGGTTAGTGTAAACGGCAAACTACGGACTACAAAACGGTTTTCGCCGTCTGCAGCCTTAAATGAGGTGTTTGGTGTATGGAAATGTGTGGGCCGATTTTGTTATCATCAGGCTAAAATGATCAATAAATCAATTAAGCAATTATATTTTAACAGTAAGTTATTATGGCTAACTATACTGTGACTTTTATACCTTGTCTAAGATTTTTAAACGTAGCGAGTTTCAAAGGTTCTAGTAGTTGCAATGATGTAAGTTATTTCCCAGTTTAGGGAATAATTATCAACGCTAATAATTATACTAATTTGTTTCAAATAATTATTTTAATAAATGGGAAGCGTTCTGCAGAATAATTTCAGTGTTTGGAAGTTATGGTTAAAGCAAATTATTTAAATGCAGAAGAATATGCAGACTGTCATCAACTTAATTTCCCTTCTTATAAAAATTCTTTATTAATAATTTCCTAATAAAGAAAAAAATATTCCAATAAATGGCGTTCCGTTCAATATATGTATTTTGAAATACAATCATCTCCTAAGAAATTCTTAATTCGTTCTCAAATTTGCATCAAACTTACTCAGAACAAGTTGTTAAACAATATAAATCACAATATTTATTTATTTCCCAAAAGTAATTACGATCTGAAAATTTTTGATTTCAAAATTAAATTTGGAACTCAATTTGTTCAAGTAACATTTAGCATTTCTAGAATTATTGTTTGTTCTTGTAAGTATTATTTCCTACATTATATTAAATGTAATGCCATAGTTACATCAATTTAGAGCTTGTAGTGGAAAAAAGGTAAGAAATATAGAAATCGATGAGTCAGTTTTAGAAACGCCATAAAACGTTACTATCGCCTTTAAATCGACATTTTACTTAAACAGGAAACTTTAAACTCTAGAAATCACAGTTCTCGTGTTGCATTAAGAGCATAAAAGTATATACAATCTGTAAATTTGCATCAAGATTTAGCACTACAGTTAATTAGTATTGTTTAAGAGACTAACCATACGTCAAATAATTAAATAATACATAATCGTACATGTTCGTTTGTAGTACTCTCTAATATTCTCGGCTAAAGTAGAAAATAAGTTAGAAAGTTCCCTAAAGATTCTGCATTTCCGCTTCGTGCACAATCGTATTAACTTTGAATTGTAATTCTAAAAAACTCTTTCGGTTAACTTCTCCTAGTTTTCTAAATTTTTTAGTTAGTATTTTTCCAAAAGCCTCATACTCGTCTTCACTGTCATCATCATACGAAGCTTGTTTAATTGGTTTCTCCTCATACTTCTTTAGTTTCGGTACTTCTTCATCAGTAGTTTTGTTTGAGCGACGCTTTAAACGCTCCAATCGAGTCGCTCTGCTACTGACACTTGAATTAGAAACTGAAATCTTTTGCTCAGTGGCACATGGTTTTATGTCTTGTGTTTGATCCCACAACGAATCAATATCAACATCCAATTCTTCGGTGGTTTCAAATTCTAAGAATGTGTCTTCACTAGTCTCAGCGTTTTCCAATAGGAACTTCATTTCGTCTTCATGCCGAAAATATGGTCGACGATTTTCGGAAGATTTATACGCCAAGCGCCTTTGGAATTTTGAAAATTGTCCCCTTAGTGACGCCCATGTCTCCTTAGCCTGCTTTCCTTTAAAATAAATTCAATACCAAATCATTCAAGTAAAGAATAAAGTTCAAAACTTCAAATATTTGAGTTGCATAAATTCTATTCTTCAAAACTGAAAACGGAAAATTAATCTGAATATTATTGTAGACTTTGCAGTACAACAGTTACCTTGGACTTTGGTGAAAAGGGTAATTAAGCGTGTATAACTCTCATTTTGAATTTAGAAAATTAATGAGTTTCTTAAAAAAAACTACCACAATCAAATTTAAGCATTTAGTAGTGATTAAGCATGATTACGTTTTCCTTCAATACAATGTATGTTGTTGAAGAAAGTAGTTGAAGTTGTTGGAAGCAAATGTTTAAGAATTACCGTCAATGTCCAAAACCGTTCCAATCGTTTTCCATGCCCGTTCCTTACATTGCGTGTTCTTGTAGTTTTTATTGTCCTTGTCCCATATACAAGGTCGATCGCGTACACAGTCAATTAACTTTTGTTCCGTTTCAACACTGATTTTCTGACTCATTTTAATATCGTTTTCTTTAATAACTTGAAAAAGTTGTAGAAATCGTACTAACCCAAAGTGAAGCAGAACAGAAAGGAGAATGGTAAGAGGAATTCTATTCGTGTTTTTCCGGAGCACTCGATGCGAAAAACGTGAAAAGCTTATGACAAAAAAATTAGGAAGGGCAGAGTAAAGGATTTAGGGCAGGAGCAAGGGATAAGTAAGGTTAGAGTACTGACATTGAAGCTAAAATTTCCTGAAAAAAAGAAAATAAGGGAGATTTGAAACTCAAAATTTCCCACCCCGTCTCAATTTGAAAGTGCAGAAGCAATAATGTCTTTAGTACAGATAAACATTATATTTTTTAATTAAATAAGTTCAGTGAGAAAACATTTAATTGAAAGTTAATTTCAAGGTTTCTTAATAAAGAAATAGCCAATGTTGGTTCAGAAGGTATTTTACTTGCAGCTCAATACATATTGATTAAACTACGTTTTACGATAAAATGTCGTTTGATTTGAAGTACGTCAATAGTTATTTAATACTAACCAATAATTATTTATTAACCTATTTAATACTAAGTATAGAAACTTTAATATAGACGAAAAGTTAATCATGCAATGCAAAAAAAAAATTATCGCAATATTTAATTGTCATATAATCATTGTACTTTAATAACCTGTCAGTACAACTTAACTTTACTTACAATTTTGTTTTTAATTTAAAAATTGATAGCATAACAATAAAAAAAATATTTGCATCAAACACATCATGACAAAAATGTAAGTTACATGAAAATATAAAGGAAGCATCTACTTTTTGGTTAGCGTATTAGTTTGGCCTATGTGAAGATATACATGCCAGTGCCATTTGTAAATATATAAATGTAAATACGAGAAGTTGCGCTGAAAAATATTGGAAGCGTTTTTGGATGCTTATCCACACGACAGGGCCCTTACTCTACACTGTAAGGCCCTTGGACACGCCCACATGTGCCCATCTTCCTTCCAGAGCTTGTCCCCTTGTTCCTGTCATCATGTCCATGAGGTATGGACAGAGAAGCGGGTGGACTGTTTCCTCTCCACCGCGATCTACGCACATGCACATTTCCCTCTCCAACTGTTACAGACGCTCTTCCTCCAAAAGCCCTCCTGCTCACTTCTTTCCATTCAGCGTAGTTGTAGGTGTATTCAGTAGTTTAGTTTTAGAGTTTGATTCAATAAACAATTAGACATTGTTTATTGTTCATGTTCACGCACCGATTTAATACGTTTCGCCCTAAAGCGTAAATTTGTGAGAGGACTGACTGAAACGGCGACTTGGGTGGAGTCATTGATGGTGTGGTGGCCCAAAAAACGGGAAAGGAGTCGCTGTTGACGCGCTCGACGTCGGGCAGAGGCTGCTCGTGTTGCTGGAGGATTCTACAAGTGTGGACGAGGAACGTTTTGGCGCAGTTGTTGACTGTTTTGGAACTATTGTTTACCGTTCTGGAGTTGATAGTGCCGAAGTACTTCATGGATAGCTTGGGAAAAGTGTTTTGTCTGACTTCCTTAAAACCTGGTTTTCTAGAATTTTGTTGAGTTTTAGCAAATGGCATTTCAGTCTTGATTTTTAACGTGGCAATATTATAGTTAAATAGTAGTAAACAAATGATCAATTTGTTTACAGTATTGCATGCTGTTTAATTAATTAATTAATTGATTTAATTAAGGACTCGTTTCCAAACCAGGTACTGAACTAGTCATGTTATTTTAACATGGTGCTCCATATTGTTATTCTTCATAAACAACCTTATATGTTTTCAATATTCTTGGCTTGAATAAATATCATTTTACAAACTGTGGGGAAATGTCTAACATACATTGTTGCATTTCACTAAGCTTGAACTGTACCGATACACAACAGCAGTATCGAAATTTTTTTTATTTAAATGCTAAAAATAGTCAGAAATGACTGTGATATTGACATTTGAAGTTACATACATGGTAGGAGTAACAACTCTAACTTCTCCACCCTAAGAAAATGACTTCTCACTTAATTCTAATCAAAATGCTGTTTACAAAAATCTATCTATTTTGACTACCAATCTACCTATCTATCAATCACTCTGTAACATAAGGATTCCAAGATATATTTTTTACTTTCTAGTATGGCTAGCTTGTAAGCCTAAATACATTACATTTTTCAAGAAAACATCAAACAAAGAAATTGAAACTTAATAGTAGTACCATGTTTACACACAGTCAAAATCATTGTTTTAATTCTGTAATTTGTTTAAGTATTTAATAACTAACTTCATTAAACATACATTCTTGCTTGTGCAAGTGGACGTTTAAATGTTCCCCATATTGCGGGCATCGCAATAAAGGCGTAATTTAGTAAAAATAGCTTTAGTACTATTATGTACAGACCAATCTACCTTACCGCGACCAACTTTTGCATTTTAAGCTTGAAGTACGGTTTTAAAAAAAATTCCCAGAAATTTTTTACATGTATCAAAACAGTTCAGAGTTCAAAAATTTCCAAAAAAAACTGTGGAATCTATTATTGTACCTCTTTCCAAAGTCTTGATCAATAATTTACCATAAATTGGAATTGCCATGGCGAACAGATTGGCATGTTGGAAGTTCCAATTTATTTTCATACCATATGACAAGTCAGATGACGCTAAAGTGCTCAAATTATTTTCAAATTGCAGCTGACATTGATTAACTTGATTTTTATGCCCAAAGTTTTAGGACCCTTGTCCTAACTTGGTGCTGGTGCCTGGAAATGTATTCCCGGCACCAGCACAGTAACCACCACAAAAAGTGGTGGTGTGGTAGTGGTGAGTGGAGGCCTGGAATGTTTCCTGGATGCTGAACATGGGTTGGTATGAGTAAGGCAGTGCTCAGCCTCTGCCTATGCAAGAGGCTCCTCGAGGTTCAACCACACGTACATTGCCCAGCAGAAACCCCATTAGCTTCAGACCTCGAAACTCCTTAGTCAATTCAATAGGCCGAGACCATCCTCCCCCACTCACTAGCACACGCAAACATTGACCAAACCTATAGTCGAATGTGAAAGAGCATAAAAATGTTTTTTATTCTAAGTTCAAAAGAAATCAATGTGTGGTGACACAATCACCAATGGAATGGTGAAATTTAAAAATTCAACATCTTTTACCTAAGGGAACTATTGCCATTCAAAGAAAGAAAATAAATTAAATCGCATCACACCATTATAGAAAAAACTAAAAGTTACATTACAAAAATTATTACTATAGGTGGTTCCAGTGCATTCATGTTAAGATCTTGAGCCAATTAAGTCAAATATATATTTCAACCTAAGGTTAAACAAAATTGCTCCTCCTAGTATATCACATTATACTTTCACTTAATTTTTAGGTTTACTTAATTGCTAATTAAAGTTTGTTAAAGTTAACTATCTTTTTTATTCGATTAAGTTTTGCTAATCTCAGGTTAAGCTTTAATCTGCAAATGAAGAGTCTCATGCCATATCTCGTTAATAATATTAGTAACAACAATCTAGCTCTGGTGCGTGGACTCTTATCGTCCAAGGCAAGTTTATCTTAGGATGATCGAGACTAGCAACGTTTTCTAGGAAAAGCTGTGTCTCGATGTCAGGGTACCAGTGGAAAAGTATTGACCGGACAGCCAGGCCCAGATGAATAATGACAAAATGAGTAACTTTCCTGACGTAGTAATGAAAGGATTAAAAAATTCAACATCAACTACAATTCTTTATTTTTGTACTCAGCCCACTCAATTTTTCTAGAATTGTTTGTTTTAAAAACAGTTAAAGGAGCGTTATTAGACATTCTGGCATAGCGGTTGGTTAACATGCAAAGGAGTGTTGTATAGTAGGAAGAACTAATTAGCATACATTTGTGGAAATGGTGGTAGTCTATTGAATTCTCGCAAGGCTATTGGGAAACCTTATCGGACAATTTCATTCTAATTGTGCAGCTTAATCACGAATATGCGGGCTTACACAAGGTCAGAGGTTTGGAAATTTCTTATGGAGAAACCCAATAGCAAAAACTTTTCTTGTAGCTGATCGGAAGATTTGAACCCACGTTCTCAGGTTGCCAAGCTGAGAGAGACAAACGCTTTAAATCACTAGAAAACTACCCACATGCTTTTTGTCTTAGATTCTCTTGCCTGGATTGTTATTGACTATGTTCATGTTGCCTTGATTATTTATCCTGAACTACAGTGCGCTCCAGAATAAAGTGGATTAGCATTGGTATCAACGTCTATAAATTGATCTAATGACAAAAAAAATTAATCCTAAACTTGTGCAACCTTATGAGAATATAATTTAAATGATGCAATAAACAACTAATAATGTTTCAAAGGTTTGGCCGAATTGTAATAGCCTTATTTCTAAAAAATGTCCACAAGACTTGATTGTGTAACAGGGTTTTGCTAATTTTTATAAGGTTGTGTAAACGTGGTAAATTGTGTGAGATTACCTCTATCACATGTAACACAGGTACAAGTTTTTTGTAAATTGAAAACTTATATTATTTTTTTTTTATTTAGTGTTATGGCCCCCTGCGGGCACAAAGCCCATGCTACCCGGATCAATTTATACAGAGGAGAATTTCGACACATTGGAGTTCGAGTTGGGAGCATTGAATAAAAGTAGTGGGAAGAGTCATACAGTAAAAAGTGTATAGTAAGATATACTTAAGTATTAACAGAAAGGTCTTAGTAATGAAGAGCGATTAAATTAGGTTAAATAAATTGGCGATGTGAAGAGTTATTTATCCTTGAAAATGGTGCTGCGATGGGTCGTTAAATCTTGGTGTGTAGTAATTGGGAAAGTAGGTCAAAGAGATCGGCAATGTGAAGAGTCATCTCTCCTTGAGGATGGTGCTGAGATGAGTCATAGTTTTTATGAAGTGAGACGGAAGTAAACAATTTCCATTTCGGTGGAGAAAGATGTCGTCGATGCGTTGAACAATGTACAGCTTTTGTGCTAGATGAAGGCGCAGCAACAATCACCTGAATTTATACAATCCTTCTTGCTTCGGCGCGAAGTGATGCTGCCGCGACGGTCATCGGGAGTTTTCTTAATGTTTGTACACGTTTTGAAAGTAGGTCAAATAGATTGGCAGTGTGAAGAGTCGTCTGTCCTTAAAGATGGTGGTGAAACGGAAGTAGGCAATTTGTATTTCGATGAGGAGAGATGTTATCGATGCGTTTAACAAAGTACAGCTTTTGTGCTAGATGAAGGCGCAGGAGCAGTCACCTGAATATATATAATACTTTTTTCTTTGTCGACAAGTGATACTGCTGCAACGGTCATCGGGATTTGTAAATGCTTGCAGTACGTTGTTATGTCTATTTGGTACATCGGGATATAATTCTGGTGCAGGGGTTTGGTGCGTAGAAGTTGAAACTTCTTTTTGTGTAGAAGCTTAAGCTTCTTTGTGGTGCGTAGTGTTGGTTGTAGTTTTCAATTATTGATGTTCTAATAAAAACTGTTGTAATAAGTATTTGGAGAACAATAAGTACAGTTAATAGAAAAGTGGTTTGAAAAATTGAAGAATAGAACTATTGGCCTAATTATGGGAGAAAAAAAAGAGATGTTGATAGGAGCGCTTCCCAACTCGAACTCCGAAAACTTATATTCTGGTTACTTCTTTTAATGGCTCCTTAATGGGTGCGTCATCTTGAGATATAAAAAAAGTGATTCGAGATGATGTTGAGAGGTTGTTTAGAATTTATTAACAATTGTAAGGGTATAAAATCAAGTGAACTACTAATAAATTTTCCACACGAAACCAAAATCACTTCTAATCAACAAAAGGTTCCACTTGTAATTTAGTGCAGCTTCAACTCAGGTACGTAATAATACATCAACCCTTGTAGATAATAGTTTCAATATACGCAAAGCATTATACAAATTTTGAATAAGATTGAATTAAAAGACAGACTACTAGGCTTTGAAAGTAAAGACCGTCCTTATCACGGCTACAGCTCAAAGTCTTTGAAACAAACTCAAAATATGTAACCAAATAGATATATAACACTACTGACCGACACGTTACATGTAAAATTTTGTTGTCCCAAATATAACAGTATATCGAACCTTAAAGTAGTAGAATCTTAATTAAAGCTGCTTTACATCAGTAGCATAAAAGTAACAATTTAGTGCAGTACAATTCTATTAAATATTCCAAATATATTGAAAATATTGTAAAATACGAAATATGAAAAAAAAACTATAAGTTCGTATCCAAACTGTCGACTGATTATGTGATACTAAAAAATTAAAAGTAATCGAGGATTCCCAACATTATATTTTGAAATTCTACCTTCTTTGTTGAGACGAAAGAAGTTGATATTTCAAAAAATAGGTACAGCTATACTTTTATTTGAAAATGTATTGCAATATTAATATATTTTTAGTAAATTTAAATGTTTCAAGTTTATTTGATTTTGTATCAGTGATAGGAAAGGTTAATGCTAAAAGTTGTAAAACTTTGCGACCACT
>VYYI01001104.1:0-22148 GCA_021029175.1 Bilobella aurantiaca
ACTTGCAAACGATTTACATGAAGTACGCCCAACATGATTTGGATCCAGTTAAGAAAGTGCCATGTATCCTATGTCAAATTGTGAAACAAGCACCAAATCTAGCACTTGTCAAATTTTCAAATGCTTCAGTCCGGAGAATCGTAAAGATTTTTGAAGCGATGACCTTAATTAATTCAAAAGTTCTAATTGAATTTGTTGATCTACGTAAGAATACACCTACCTAAATTCTTATTTTTGGATATTAAGGAATCATACTCAAATTTTCAAAAACAAATTAATGAAAATTATTATTAAAAAATATGATATATAAAAGTAATTTTCATATTGCAGCGATCGATATTTCTGAAGATTCGCACAGTTTTGCAGTACTACTCTCATCAATGCTACTACCAAAAATAACTAGTATGAGTTTGCGATTCGTTAATTCTTCAGTGGAGAACAGTGCACTTAGGAAAGTGCTTGAAAACGTTTCAAATTGGATTTCAAGCACGAATGAAACTTTGTGTTCTATCAAAATGGATTTTTCTCAACTTTCGAAAAAGTTTCAATCAGAATTTCTTACACTTCCAAACTTACCACAGCTTCAACGCATAAGATTTGACTCGATTCCAATTCAACCAATTGCAAATCAAGTTTTTCAATTTCCAAATCTGGTGGAGCTCAAAGTTGACAACCCCTTTGTCATCGTCCGTGGATTCTTTGGTGCTGTACTGGAAAACGTAAAAGTTGCAAAAATCCCGTTGAGAAATGAACCGGAATTTGAAAATTGGCCGCGCATAATACCTAACGTTGAGGATTTGAAAGTTACCGGAGGAAATTCCTGGCTTCGAGGAATTTTCAACTTTTCAAACCTTAGAAAACTACTAATAAATTTTGAAAAATGCAAAGAAGAAAATGCTGATGTTTGGAACATGCTCGCTGGCGGAGTGGATCGCCTTACAACTGAAAACGTTTGTACAACGTCATTGGCCCCTTACGAAAGAGGTTCCCAAAAGTCTTTCAAAAATTTGAAAAGTATGTATTTCAGAGTCCTAATTTTGAAATTTGAACACAGTTTAGCCTGAAAGGATTATTTTAAAAGCAATTTAATACAATACCTTGCAACAGTAACCTTTAAACTTTAAATAATTTTATTTTTAATTAACTTTGACTCTTACAGGACTTACACATTTGGAGTTTCGTGACGAATCAAGTGATTGTTGGAAGGCTATTATTTACGCCAGTAGAAGTGGACAACTAAGGCGCCTACAAAAACTCGTCTTTAGTAATGACAAACAAGTAAGTTGCACCCCAATTGCCATTGAAATTAATTTATTAATTGATATTCAAATAAATTTACATGCAAAATAAAATTTTACATTATTTGTTTGAATAACGACAAACTTAACTTAATTTAATTCTATTTCAGGACGAGGACGATTTAGATGAGTACTATGAAACCTTGGATAAATTCCACGATTGGGTTGATTTGTATGAATACGATGTGCATGATAGGGGAAGTGATGATGGTAGTTATAACGGCGAAGAGTCTCAATATGAACCAGATTCAGCTGATTCAGACGAAGAAGACTACTAAGTCATTACACTATTGTTATTCTAATTCATTTTAAAAGGTTTGAAAACAACGAAAATTACCATTCTGGTACAAAATAATAACAGTATTCGACATTTTCTATAATAATAGTCTACTAGACGCCAGTTTCATTCAATTACATAATGCTTGTTTACAATTTTCGCTAATACATTGTACCCCCTTGAAATTTATGATAAGTTATAATTCAATTAATGTAAAAGAAAACAATTATTAAAGCATTTCGTTTTACTTACAACTTTTTTTAATATTTATTATTATTATAATAATAAATTATATATTAATATATATTAATATTAAAATATTAATATTAATATTAAAATTATAATTATAATAAATTATAAAAAATTATTAAATTAATAAGAATTATTAAGTTATAATAATTATTTATAACGCTATATGTAAATTACGTATATGTAAATACTAGGTTCACCATTTTATATTGAATAATGATATATAACAAATTTGTGTAATATAAAGTATTAGTTTCTCTATTCACCATTAAATGAAATATGTATGTTTGTAACAGGGAGCCCACTACCTATTTGTTAGGATAGTGAGACTCACGCCGAGGGTGCGCGATAATGTCATATTTCGGTCACTGCTATTGAGAAACAGCGTTGTTTTCTGGGCGAATCGAGATACCCTGGCACACATAAATGTATGCCTATGGTAAGATTCGATCTCCGGCACCTTGGGGAGAGTGAATGATGCTCTAACCTCTTGAGCAACTCCGATTTCCATTAAATGAAATAACCTAATGATGAAATTATATAAAACTGTTGCTGGTGTGCTATTAAAACCATATTTGCTTACATACTCTGAAAACTCAACATACATCGCCTAGTATCAATATTCTGCCTAGCAGCAATATATAAATAAGCTGGAATACGATACGTTTCTATAAATAGCCTCTATTCTAATTAATTGTCAATTTATGCAATTTGTCATGTTTAATTACTTGTGTACAATTGAGACAAGCTCATTTCAACAATGTTTACAAGTGGAAATAAATGGTCATGATCTTCTACGTTTCCTTAGTTTCAAACAGCCCACAGTGCAGGGCACGCAAAGCCTTCCTTGATGAAAAGCCTTCTTTAGGTGAGTATTGATCGAGTAGCAGAATGCTTTACAGGAGGGTTGCGTAGAAATTGCCTGATGTATTGTTTCTGAATGGTAAAATGCAGGAGGGTACAAAGTCCCGTCGCAATCGCACTTGACATCGGTGCATTTGAGGTCGGAACACTCGATGCAAAAGTTTTGGTAATCGCAAGATTCTTCTATCACTTTTGATACATGGATGGCGGTCGCACGACAGCGCCTTTGGTATATCGCAGATGCAATAGCAGGTCAATACCAAAAACCCAAAACCGAGAATTACCAAAACCGGGAAAACCCAAACCGAGAAATCCCATATTATGCTTATAGCCGTTATCGGTTTTATTTTTCTCGGTTTAGGTATCTCCGTTTAGATTTTCTTGCTATTGACATGGAACCGCAGGTGCACACGCTATCTTATTGTAGAAGAGTATGAAGGAACATTCATGGCAACCAAACACTTGTTCTAATAGATAATCTTCAAGGACATAAGTACTCAGTTGCAGAATACATTTTTGTAAGGACGTGTTGTCGATTAAAATCTAGCCAAACGGACCCGACATTTGATGCAGACAATTTTATGAAACTTTGACTAAAATTAAGACTTTCAAACTTGAAGTATATTCTTTTTTTGGCAGAGGATATATTTTTTCTTCTAAGGACTTCTAAGGCGTAAAACGCTAGTCAAAATTAGCTGCAACTTTTTTAGTTTTTTTTTTGCTCAACGCCTTTTGCAATAAGTTAGTACATGTAAGGCATGTACCCTTAACTCTTCTTTTAATTCGTAAATTAGAACGGTAGAACGTTGGAGTAAGTTGTCGACACTTTTTGAGCCAAGATTTCATAATGCCTGGAATCCTTCGAATAGGAAACTGAGTAGGTAACATGTCATTTCCCAAGCATGGAGCACCGTGTTCTACGGAAAACACTATTGCCGAAATAGTTACGTATACTAAGAATGCATAGAATATCGTGGAAACATTACCAGTTAGGCTCAGTGGAAACACCTTTTGTTTTTTCTCTCGCTTAATATTTAACAATTTTGTGTCCAGGGTCGGGTCAAACATATCTTCCCATTTGTGCCATAGTTGATGTATTCCAGCTGCTGATAGGTCAAGTAACCATCTGTAGAGAACAGTTGCAACTGGATGTGTGCGTTCGATAACCTCTGCCCTCCAATTGCTCCACATTTCTTCATCACCCTTTCTGTAGTTTAGTCCCTTAACTTCCTCAGATATAGCTAATATTGTATCGAGAACATGTTCCTGGTCTACATATCCCGTCTTCTTGCAATTTGAAATCCAGGGTAGAATGTCGTTGTAATGAGTCTAATTCAAGGTTAGATTGTACCAAAGGCCCATCGCAAAGAAAAAGTTTAAGCCAAAAGCTGGAAATCTTAGAGTTAAACATCAAATTTTTTTCAAAATGCTCAAAGTAAGGAAAATGGAACGTTATTATACATTCCCGTTTGATAACTGCAGGTTACTATATGGACAGGAATTATCTCGAGAGTATTAGATAACCTACCGGGTAATGTTCATATCCTCTGACTCACCCTACACATAATGGCGAAGATACAAGCATAAAAGTCCGAGCCAAGGCAATTCGTTAAGGAGAAAGGAAATCGTAAAAACAAAATTTCAGCTGATCAGGTGATTAAAACCTCAGTTTTCAGGGCTAGTGGAGAAAGACAGAACCTCGTAACCACTAGGCAAAGCTCGGCCGAACAAAATTCTCAAGTAAATTTTTATATGAAGCTAGACTTTCCTTGCGCGAGCCTTATTTTGCGATGTTCTTTCCCAGGTAAAAAAATAATTTCAAAATTAGTTTTTTTAAACCCAATCTATTTTGATGAAAATAATTGGTACCATTTAATGAGATTTGAGAAAAAAGGGTGGACCAGGATTCGAACCCGAGCAAAACAAAAAAAAGTAAGGTTGCAAGTGTTACCACGACATCACAGCTAGTCTTATACTCCAAGAGGCTTAACCAACTCCCATATTCTTTGCAATCTCACACATTGCCTACCATTTCCGGATTTCGAGACATTTCCAAAACTAATTTTTTGCATTTGATGTCCGAAAAGAGCTAGAAACGCCGAAAAATATCAAGCGAAACACTTTCAAACAGAAAGCCCATTTCCATGTTGACTATGGTTACAATCTAACCTCATTAAAAGTGGATTGTTTCAATTTAACAAAAATTGCGTCCTTCATTCTCATTGGGGACGCCTTCAGTACGTCGTCAGAAACGTTACGACGTCTAAAAGCCCGTATATCTTCACAGTCAAACGGTAGAGGACTGGTAGCAAATGGTTGTTTGTATTTACCAGTCTGTTCATACTGTTTGAATATTGATCGAATTTTTGGTGTTCTCGGGCAAACTAGCGGATAAGGATTATTCAACACAGGAAATCCTCGAATTCTGAGTTGCTTTATAGTGTCGTTGCAACCCGTAGCCACCGGTCGATAGTCATACCTTTCTGACATACCGCGAGCATCAAAGTATGCATTTTCACATGCTGCGAATATATCATCCGGAACATTTTGATAGCAGATACATCCATCACCGTCTGAAACGGTAGAAGGGACATGACTCTTGTTTTCACTCTCATCTATGTCACTCCAAGTGGAAATCTTGTCAAAAAAAGTTGGTGGAGCAAAGAATACAAATCCGTCCATATCTAGTATCCTCGTGAAATTACGCGACAGGGGTCGTTTTGCCGTGAGTTCTGCTGTAACAATGCCCTTGTAGGCATTTACGAGCACGACCGTTAGTGGTATCCATATGCCAAATATCAAATTAACCAGTGGTATTGCTCTGGTAAATGAGTATAGTATACTCGGGAACACAGGACTTACCTCGAGACCAACAGAGATGTTATGCAACATTACCTCGACTACTATCCCAAACCTAGACCTCAGAGGGTTCTTTTTCGAGAAACTCAGGTTTTGCATAAATAAAATTCCTAATACTGTAATTGGTAACGCTATTAAGGTCACCATGGCAAACATGATCCAGGATGGTGTGTCGTAGGGTTTCAGGTAGAACATAAAGGAGAAGTACTGCTCGACTCCATCGCACGTTACAAAGTTCATGTGCTGTTTTCCATAGAGCACGAGGTAGTAGTCAAGGTGCAACCAATTGTGCAAAAAGTCAACTTTCTGTAATTCTATAGTGAGCGTTATGAAAAAATACTTGTACAGTACGTCACATGCCGGTAGGTTTACCTCATTGTCACGAACCTCAACCCAAATTTGCAAAGCCTCAAGAACGAGAAATTTGGTTGGACTAAACATTTGCTTGTCATATGTCTTCTTGCCAAATGGATTCAAAAATCTCGTTTTACTAAATGGATGTTTGAAGCAGTTCTGAATTGCCAATTTAAAGTTTACATACTTCACGTATGGTGAAGATGCGCTGCTGTTAATATACTGCTGAAAATACCCCTCATGTACGTCTGCATCATGGGAATGGATTAACTTGGTTCCACCGTACAATATATTGTTAAAAGACTCCATTATTAAACTTCTGCAGGTACAGTGTGTAGTGAAATTACATTGTACACTTTTCAGGTATATGTCGAAGCGTAATTGTGACATGCTGGATCTAGGTTCTGGAAACTGAATTACTAATAGCAAATTATGCAGACAGTAAGTATTGACTTTGCATAAATGCATATGATAGAAAATGATAAAATGAATCAAGGTTGGTGAACGCGACAAATGAAAACTCTTACCAAAATAACCAAAGTGTTTTGAAGGGTCGGTAAATATGTTGATATAGGCTTTTCCATGTTTTCGATTTCCATACAACCTACTTGATTTCTCATATAAACGCTGCACATCCTCGTGCTTCGTGAAAGTTGTTTCGGGAAAATAAACGAAATAGCTTTGAGTGAAATGTTGCTTCTTGGTCGATTGTAGTTGTATAAAATCCTCTTTTGCAATAAACTCGTTGTACACTAAGATTGGGATGGTTGTTGATGTAAATAGTAAACTAAAGGATTTTGAAGGGATTACATAGATCACGTCGCAGTTGTCATACTCATTTGTCATAGATTCCAAATTTTGTATTTCATAGTTGTTGCAGCTGAGTCTGATAAACAGTGGAAAAAATAAAGCAAGCTTTAATAAATCGATCATGGCTAATTCCTGTGTTTGTAAAGTCAAGCAATATTTCGAAATGACTCCTGTCAACATTTGTGATTCGTTCTCAATGTTCTTGTAGTTCAAAATTTTTGACAGGCCAAATATCAAATAGATTATTTACGTCCTTTTCATCTTGTAAAAGTCTGCTGGTTCAAAACGTGTTAAATGTTTTATTTGGATTTAAACACGCACATATATTCTCGACATGCCATGCACATTGGTATCGAATTTATAAATAAGTTTAAATAAAGACCTTGTCAAATGAAAAAAAAATACATTTAATAAAACCGACAAGGATGCCATTCATGTTAAATTCATTGAAAATCTATGCAAAATATGTAAACTTAAGAATCAGAATCCAAATATAATGTTGAAATTATTCTTCCATGATACCGTGAGTATCACTAGAAACTGAACACCCCAAAATAAACAATTTATTTATTTTGCAAAACTATGAGGGAATCTTGCGGCGAAAGCAATTGCATAGTGATAAGGTGAATCATTGACAACGTTAAGAGAAAATAAAATTTGGAACAAAGGCCACTTCATACAATTAGCTATTGGCCATGGTAACAAAATGAGGTGTTCAGTTTCTGGTGATACGCACGGTATATATATGTATATATTTGGAGTTTTATATATTAAATTGTATTTATTTTTATCTTTTACTTTAGTAATAGTGATGTTACTATAAATTTAATTTTGGTAGCTTAAAAGCATAGAAGTGAAGATCCCAGGGTGTATATTTTTCCATAAAGTATAGTATTTTGTACAACTTTGTGCTCAGATAGAAGGTTAGAAATAAAAGTTAATTTATCTTTAAGTAAAAAAGGCGAAGAGATGGTCACAACGTTAAATTTATAATATATTTAAATTCACAAAACGCAAAATTCGTGCTCGCTCAGGGGTCTCCCTAATTTGCTGATCATAAAGTAATCCCCACAACCGGAAAAAAAAATTTTCCGGATTTTCGCTAGTGTATAATAGTAACGCGATTACGCTGCAGATTTTCGTATAGATATGTCTTATTATTACCTATCAACCGCTGTCTTGGATTTGGTTTCCTCCAGATAGGAGTCTTTATCAGTGGGATAAAGTTAAAGGGCCTTGGGTCTTCAGGGATTCCTAACTAACTGGGATTCCAGTTAGTCCAGAGAGAGATTCCTGGAAAATTCTGGAAGTTTGTCGTCGGTAGACAAAGAGAAGTTTTCCATCTCATCTCTCCAGCATTTACAGATGCACGCCTTGGAAATTGTGCTGGAGACAAGTGACGTCTGTGACTTATGGCAGCGGAAAGACCACAGCGACATGTCCGCTCGACTCATTGGAACGTAGCGTGGTCAAGGCGAGGGGCAGATTCGAACGGTCTGCATAGAATCATTTGACCTTGGTTGCGGGTCCTTGATCTCTGACGCAAACTCGGAGGTCGAACCCAGGGTCAAGGCCTCTCGAAGGGTCACAGAACAAAGTAGTCTCCACTCACATGCTCCGACTCCGCTCCCGAGCTAAGCCCGCCTTCTAGAATAAGTGTAGGGTATTCGAGTTTTAAAAATTAACATGCAATTTAAAAATTAAACAAAATGGCATTTTTTAAAAAATAACGATTTTTGTTTCTAATTTTGCAGTTTTACCGTTACAACAAGGAAGGGTCCTAGCACCCTGGACATTGTATGACAGTCACATGAAGGTTAGCAAAGTCAAAAAAAGCTTGAATTAAAACAAAGAGTTTTTTAAAATTTAGAATAAAGTTTTGATTGTTTTTTTTTTGTTGCAGGCAAATCATTGACCAATTATTTTTATTAATAAAAACTGAATTAGTGTTGCATCCTCAATGAGCTTGTGTGAGTTTTATTTTCAACAAAATACATTATACAAAGAAGCAAATATAAAAAAGCAACACAGAAACGAGCAATTACAGCAATTCTACAAACACCATCCCGGAAAGTAAATGGGAAAACGTTGTGGTCTAAAAAATTGTGCGGCCGAGGCTAATGATCGTTTGCAGGCGTTAGTAATAAGTAATTGCGCTACTGATAAATTAATTTCACTTGCAATTACTTATAGACTTTTTACAGTCCTAACATTCGCATAGTATCGCAAAAATGAAAATATATGAAATATTTCAAATAGCTATGGTGATTATTGCAATCATTGGTGTAATTGGAAATGCATTTAGCATTATAGTTTTTGTAAAACGGAAATCAAAGTCTTCCATTGACACAATATTACTCAGCCTCGCTATCGCAGACTCCATCGTATTGCTTGGCTTCTTTGCATTTCAAACATGGGTTCTTATTTTGTGGAAGCTCTTTCCAAATGCGGATAACTTGTATCCAACTATCGTAGTCATTGTACTACTTTCAGGTAAACAAATCAAACTTCGCTAATTTCTAACGTCCCGTCTAGGTTAAGTTGCTGGTTGTATTCTAACAACGGTCCTAAACATGAGATATTCCAATTCCAAACTTTAAAAAAATCTAACAATAAGTGTAAATGTACTGTAATGTACACGGACTAACTTTTTAGTACGTTTGGAACATAAAATCTATCTTTTAAAAAACGTTTGCATAAATGTGATGCTCTTCTTCAAAATTTATTTGAAATTTAAGGTTCTAAAGTTCTAAAGCAAAACGTCGGGATTTGGAAAAATCTGAAAAAAAAAAACTACAAATGCTAGTTTCGAATTTGCCGCTTTTTCCGGCCCAGCGCCATTGCTTTCCTATGGAAATTAGCTGGTCCACAAACATAACGTATCAAAGACAAATATAACTTTAAATCCCTGATTTCCGTAACGACCGAGGTGGGTTGGTGGTGTGAACGCTCATTACAGCAATCGTTGGTTGGGGTTCGAACGCTACAATCGTTAATTTTTTTTCGACCATTTTAATTTAATTTATAAACCGAAATTCTTTCGAAACAGAAAATTTTCAGAAGTTTTCGAATTCGTTATGATTTAGTGGAAGTCAGGTTAGCTTTTTACGATAACCTTAATCAAGCAGAAAATCATAATCAATAAGTACTGAAGCAATAAATTAAGTGTAATGTTAAAAGTAAAAGATTAGATTCCTTATACAAAAACGAGGTGTGCGTAAACGACAAAGAGTAGAAGGGGGATCGTTTCACACTATTTATTTGCACTCATCAGCCCTAGATTTCTTATATTTTTAATAAAAAAAAATCGTTTCGTTGGAAAAATAAAACAGTGATGCAAGATAGTGCTGTGCTCCGCAGCAGCGTCTTGTGCTATTGAAAAGTCAATGTAGTTCCGACTAGCCAAACTTTCCCATCCTAAGAGAACAAGCCCCATCTTTTCAAATTGAAATCTTGCTGTCTTATGACGGGCTGGTTTAGCTTATGTATTAGAAACATATAGTTCTTATCTTGAAGACAAAGCAGGCTCATGGTGAAAAAGAGGAGATATTAATAACCATGTTTGTAATTCATAAAATTAGGTTTGAGATTCACTTTTTGTTGTGGAACACTTTTTAATGGAAAATAAAACACAATTGTGCTCCTTTGCTACTAAAAGCTAATGCATTAAATGTCAAACAAGCAGGGACGTCATAGGACAGGTGGGCCTAGACATTAAAATTGAAATTCTCTAGCAAAAGTTGTAAGACGGGCTTGTTTGGTTAAGCATACTAGAAGCAATAATTAGTTATAAAACCATTCTTTGAACTATTATTCCATTGAATGCAAACTATATTATAATATTGACACGATGCGGTCTCCCCGGGTTCTCTGGCCAGGTCAGAAAGTCAATGACCCACCGGTGATGCTGTCAAAATAGTAGTGACTGTCACTCACCACACAATCGATGGCAACAAATACCAATGACCTCATATGCCTGCTTCCAGTATGCAATAAATAAC
Source organism: Bilobella aurantiaca (assembly GCA_021029175.1). Taxonomy (NCBI): domain Eukaryota; kingdom Metazoa; phylum Arthropoda; class Collembola; order Poduromorpha; family Neanuridae; genus Bilobella; species Bilobella aurantiaca. The sequence continues at coordinate 10,713 of VYYI01001104.1, forward strand.
TTACTGACGCTTCTCGTAAACCGGAAATGATGTCAAACCAAGTGAACGACCATGTTTATTGAGTCAAAATAATAAAGACACGAATGTCGGTGGCCACAAAGGTCACTGGCGCGCTCTGGTCACTGATGAGCAGAGTAACGGTCTGAAATCGTTTTACCCTTCCCTTTATACAGAGTGCGGACCCAAAGATTAAGGAATTGCACAGTCTTTAGCCGATTAACAACAGTTATGACACATTTTAACAATGTGCTACAGATAACAAAACTAATTAACGTTGTGTATAACCTACACACCACGCGTGTACTCTAACTAACTTTACACATGTTCTAAAAAACCTCACATGAGCAAACAAACCTTATCTGGTTTGAACTGGATATTTTCCACTACTGCCTTGATGCTATTTAATTAACTGATTTTCTAACCGTAACAATATTGCAAAGGAACTTATACTTAAATCGATAATTTTGAGTTTACCGTTTAAAGTTTTCTTTTCGAGGTTACTTGCACACTTTTTTATGGTTTTAGAACAGACTGATTTTTTTTATAGGCAATCAGAATCATAAATAACTAAAATAAATCTCAAAATATTTCACTATTAATTTATTGAAAATTCCTTAACTTGAAGTAGTAAAATTCATTTTTTTTTACTAAAAGTGTTCTGCATTCTTTATTGATTTGATTAGGCTGAGAAAACTTGAATCGTTGTACAACCTTATGTACTTGAGCTCCCTGCGGGCGGAGTATTCTCATGGTCGCTAGTGGCTGCCTCTTCTTCTTTACGTACAAACTTTTGCGCCGCGTCAAGTATTCCAGTAGATAGGCTTCTGCGCTTGGGAGCTTTGGGTTGGTACCGTCCGTAACCCATAAACCATAGCACTGTTGCCAGATGGCTGCAGGTCCCAATTGTTCTTGCTCCGGTTTTACAGCTACAATATAGTCCGGTCACAGAGTTGGCTCCGTTCGAATTTTGCTCAAATTGTACCCACATGGTGTGTTGATGACTTGTGCTGAACCTGGATTGTAGCTTTGCTTTCAGCAGAGAAGGTTGCTCTCGATGTAGAAAGATGTTGAAATCGCCATCAATTTTCATGTGCTGCTCTGCATAGCGACTTGCTATTTGCACCTGGTAAATACCTAGAGTGATTTGGATCAAATCATCCATGGAAAGGCGTGGGAAGTCAGGAATCGAGGCTTCCGTAGCTGGAATCCACACTGAACGCTTTGTCAGAAGCTTCTCCGATTCTAACTTGCGGTATAGGCGATTTTCCTTGTTTGTATTAGAGACAGCACTTGTTACAAGACTTGTGTGTCTATCGGATGAAGCAAAAATCGGTGGAGAGAATGCATTGATTATGGAGCAAGCCAGTCGAAACAGCCTTCCAACCTTGGGCAAGTACGAGTTCTTTATTACCTCGTCGAAAAAACGAAACTTCTTCTTGACCCTCCCGTTTACCGCTTCAACAACCCAGCGAATCATTGTAACCTTTCTAGACTGATCTCCTTGAAATGATGAAAACTGCTTATCCTTCTTGGGAAGTAGCTCAGGCATATGTGTATACCCGCCATAATTTTGAAGTTTTTGAAGTACGTCACGAAACCCACGGTCAACAATTGCGTGATCACCAGCTTCAAAGAATCTTAGAAGGTCAGTTGTCTCCATCAGGTGTTCAAGGATTGCTGTGTCGTTATTCTTATGGTCAGCGAAGTAGACATCAGACGCTTCCACGATATAGCCTGTTGTAGTTACTATCATCATTGGTTTCACCAGGTTTCTGCTCTTTTGCATTGAGAAGGTTCTCTTCTGTGTTTCAAAGTTAGAGGACTTCTGTATAAACAGGTATGTCCCATCAAAAATCAAATGGAGTTTCCCGTTTGGATTTCTGTCCTTTTCATTTTCGTCTAGGTGGCTCCAAAGAAGTTCGTCAAAGGCAGGAATAGAATGTCTTTCGATAATTTCTTGACGCGTGATATGACGGTAGCCTAAGTGTTTTGGAACGAAGTTCTTTTCCAGGCAGCCCAAAACTGACTCCAGAGTTTCGCTGATTGTAGAAAGATTCTTGACATTGAACAAGAACTGTAGAACCTTTTGCGTGAGATTAAGCCTAAGTTGCATTAGCAACATGGCCACGGCGTTTCTTTTGCTTCGATTAGTGCTGTGATGCAGTTCTTGGCAATGGTTCACGAGTTCGTCGAAAACGGATTTAGGATAGCCAACCAACGTCTGGTAGTCTTCGTCCATAAGTTCCAAACTGTCGAAGTCTACCGATGGACCTTTCTGAAATGCCAAGTCGCTCAATGCGGAGATTAGCTGTGTTGCTTGCTCGGCTTCCATTTCGGTGTTTTCCAAACACAATGGTGTATCTCGTAAAGATGATTCTGTAAATCGACCATTGTGAAGATGGGAGGAGCAGCAACGGTTCTTTGCTGGAATCCAAATCCTGCGAACAGCCCACATCTGCATTCTAGCTGCTCGAGGAATAACTTTCCTGTTCTTCGAACATGAGCATATGCAACACTTCCTTTGCGTTGACACAAACGACTTCATTCCTGGAAGTTGGCGTCGGGAAATGGAGTGTGAAGCAACTGAAACTTTTGATAGTACCTCCGATTTCCTTCCGGGAGAGATTGAGTTTGCGCTCAAACTATGTTTAGAGTATCGCTCAGAAGAACCACTCAAAGTTTGAGAACAAGATGGCGACGAATCGTAATAGTCTTGATTGCTTATTTGGGACCAGTCACTAAAGCCATGAGGGTCTGTCGTAGACGAGTACGTGGAGACTTGGGAGTCTGGGTCCCACAATTCTGAATTCTTAGTGCCCGAACTGATCGATATATTTGACAGGTCTTGCGAGAAATCTAGTCCAGGGCTTCCAGGCCCGCAATAACCATATAAACAGTTTCCAGTGCAGTCTATAATACAAATTAAGTTAAAATTAGGTGGTCAAAGCCATTTACTGGAAGTGAGGGGATTTGCGACACTTACTGCATTGGCGTTTGACTTTTGGTTGCCGCTCTGGTTTATTGGGAAGATTTCCACAAGCTTTGCGAATGTCTAGATGACAACTGGAACATAGTTTGTCTCCAGGGTCCGCGTGTACATCGATTGATTGGTACTGATGCCAAACCGCAGGTCCACTGGCTAGAATTGGGTAGACTTTAGTGGATTGACGTCTTGAACAACGAGAACAGTACCAGTTCTGCATTTTCGCAAAGACTACTTGAGAAGATAAACGTTAATACTACCTGTTGCACTATACTTTGTAGATTTCTTACCAATATCAAAGGTATCTGGTCAAAGGATGGTCGATAAACAATAGGAAAAACAATTAGGATCAACGATCACAATTACTTTCTCAAATCTATTTTCCGAGAATGAATGGTTTTTGACAAAAGGTCAATGAACTCAATTTTGAAATGAGTAGAACATTCGCGCACAACAAGTTTTGGCATAGGTGGGAATGCGCACAATGGTGATTTCATGTTGAATATTACTTAATAGTATATTATTAGTGTGCATAGTTCCATCTAACTCAAATGTTATTATCATAATTAAATATCACTTTTCTCATTCATATAGTGCCTAATTGTAATTAAATTAGTAAAATAAAATGTTTCCCTTTCCAGACAAATTGAATTCTACAAATGGAATTGAGTGGATTTGCTGATTATTATTTGAAATCTAATAGTTAATTTTCTTCAATATTATATTTCAAAGTTCAACGGTTATCATAAGTCCAAATATGACAACATTAGTTTTTAATTAACTTATCAAAAGTAATTTAGCAAATACGGACATAATAATAAAGTAACAATAATTCAAAAGTTCCATTAGAATAAGAGGTAAACTATTACATTTATTAAATAACTAATTAACAATTTCCTTTTTTAAATTCAAAAAGTGAAAAAAATTACGCCAAAGCCCCAATCTGCTGTCGAGCCCTCCCAAGAAATGAACCCAGGGCGATAAAGCCTTGAGTCAAGACTCGGGAAGGCTCAGTACTAGTTACCACTAGGCCAGGTGACTCAGGCCTGATTTTAGAAGTAAGTTAGTAGAGGTGAATCTTCTAGAGCAATTTCTTAAAGAGAAACGTCAATTTAGGTTTAATGTGTATTTAGACCAGTTTTTAACAAATAAACTTAGCTTCTTCGGTCGTGGCTTAATACATTTTTACACTTGTTGATTACAAAAAGTCGGGGGTACAACTCCTGGCTCCGGTATACACTTTTTACTTTTTTAGAATGTAATTCTTGCTTGAAGACATGTTGAGATGTATTAGAATGCGTAGTGTAATTATTTATTTCAATTAAATTTACAAAAACGAAAACTAAATTGAAAAATAGGAAAACTTTCTTTTTCATAATTATTTTGCCTACTTTCTGTTAAATAATTTAAAAACGAGAAGGGGCAATGTTGTAATTCTTTTTCCATTGAAAAGGTAACCAAATTACCTTTCCAAAATGGGGTTACTCATATCTGAATCATGTTGCGGTGTATCTTATTCTTGGTGAAGAATATGGTCACCATGTATTTTTTATGGGCGGAAGGTCCACTTTGGACCTCCCAAACCTTAACTTTTTGAAGAGGCAATGTTGTAATTAAGGTTTTATTGGTTTCGGGATGTCTTTAAGAGTTATTTGTTAAATTTTGGGGAGGCTAGCGTTATGCGGTATATCATTTTTAACTGGGCCAAGAAGCAGAGCAAATCCTTAATCACCCTTTGGTAAAAAATTTTGCAAATTTTTTTTGTACCTCGTGAGCATTGGTATTATTCATCCAAGGCTAACCCTAATTTGTTCTTCCGGATTGAATTGTATTAATTATTTTCAATTTCATAAAGGTCAATCATGGTCATCGCTGCTGACAGCTTTAGTGAGCCTCGAGCGACATGTCGCGGTATGTCACCCACTCAAGGCGCGACAATTCTGCAGCAGACGAAACGCTCGGTGGGCTGTTGCTGGAGCGCTGATGGCGTCCGCCGGTCTGGAATTTTTTCGTCAAATTGCCCACTTCATGTTTGGCTACCACCCCAGCATTTGGTTTCACAGGTTTGGTAGGGACGAGGGATATTTTAAAACAAATTTCGGTACACTTGTGCATACAGTGTACGTAATCACAGTGTATTTTCTAAAATTTGCTTTCCCGCTAATAACTATTGTGTACTGCAGCACCAAAATTTGCAATGTGCTGAAAGCGAGAAAATTGAGGAGCAATTTGGCAGATCATAGTTTAGTTAATAGACAAATTACGAAGATTTGCATCCTTGTTGCCCTGGTGTTTTTCCTGAGTCAGATTTGCTTCGTGGTATATGCAGTGTGCTACCATATCTTTGACATATTTTTGATTTACCTTGTACAAACTTCTGATTTGCTTTATGCATTAAATTCAGCTTGTAACTTTTCAATCTACGTTCTGATGGGCAGCAAATTTAGACAAGAGTTTTACGACCTTGTTAAATGTAAGGGCACCTAGTTAATACAATCCCTCTATATTTTGTAGGTAGGTTTGAAAAGCACCGTGCGTTTTTTTAATTTAATATATATAATTATGTAAATATAAAAAATTACTTCTACAACTTTCTGTGCAACTCCAATCAGCAAAAAGTAGTTAGGTATGGGTGCGAGTTTTGGTGTTGTCATATTTTTTTCGAATTGATTTTTTACGGAAATAGAGCAATGACAATAAAAAAGGACTGAGCATGTCTTATAAATAAAATTTATAAACTTGATTGTCAGCCTAAATATCTTTCTCTTTATTTTTAAATCTTCATTATCTGTTCAAATAAAATCTTGAGGCAAGCATAAGTTTTCGTATTTGTCGCTGCAAGCGATGGTAATAGCGATCGTATAGTTATCTACGGTTGTGTGACATGAAGGGTGGATTCATTGCAACGTAGCGAGAACAATGGGCGACTTGTTCTGGTCCGTATTACATGACTTAACCTTGGTCAGGGCGCACGGTCCTTGACCCTACGGGTAACTTGACCTCGGACATGAACTTGGAGGTCGCGACCCAAGGCAGACGCCCATGACCCCTCCTAGCGTCATCAGGAGCTCTCCGAGAACCAGATTTCCAGAATTTCGGGAAGCCGAAGTTTTGAATAAGTCAACTTCATAAATAACAAAAACGAGGAAAAAGAGGGCGGTGATAAAGGTACCTCCTTGTTAAACGCTTGTGTTTTTATAATTCAAGGTTAGATTGTACCAAAGGCCCATCCCAATAAAAAAAAGGATTAAACCAAAAACTTCTATTTTTTGAAGTTAAACATCATATTTTTGTAATTGCTCAAAGTAAAAATAAAGGAGCAATTTGCAACTCCAGCTACACAAATTCAGAATTTTTCTGTAATTTACCCCTCTTTCGATGTTGTTATTCGATAAGTGTTATTCGGCAGGAAGAACAAAGGAAGTAATGCTACTCCATAAATATTGTTGCAAACAATCGAATGCTTTTAAAACTTAACACTTAACTCCAAACAATTCAGTTGCTTAAAATTGTTGAATAGCTACTCTATTCGATTAAGTTATACTACACAACTTCCTTGAAAAAGTCATTGTTCAAACCATTGTAAGTGCAAGTTAACAAAAACACATTGATAAATTATCTTTATTACAGCGAAGAAAGTACTAGGAAACCTAAAATGACCTAAAATAGGAGCATAGAAGACCAAAAATAATGAAGCTAAACAAAAGCAAAATAATTAGCTACTATGTTACTCTAGCTACAGTGAATAGCAATCCATAACGTTCGTTAGCCATTATCACTCTCGACAGTGTTTTATTGAATTATATACAGCTACCCCACGACTACAAACACCCTCCTTACACTCTACATAATATTCATGTACACAGGTTGACCTAGATCCTGGGCAAGCCTCTTGACTTCTAATTGATATATACCCACAAACCTTACCAATACCTGTAACACACCCTCTACAGCTCAAATGCTCCCAATCGATATCTAGGCATTGGCAAATTTTGTTCATGCAGGCGAGCCCTTCCTCCTTGTTGCACGCATGATGCGTGCAACGTGCTCCAATTGTTTTCAAACATTTTCCATCTTGTGATAGTGTATTTCCTTCGGGACATGATGGGTAGCCGCATTGTGTGTTAGCACACGTCAAATTTCCTAAACATTGCTCACTACTCGTGCACTTAGACCCCAGCTGTCCAAGACACAAATTTTTGTCAGCATTGTATATTTGTGATGTCGGATGTGCGCACGCGCATGCGCCGTCAGCGCATACGAGACTCTGGCCACAATCTGATGACATATCGCATCGACTCGCCTGGCCCCATAACAGTACCCATCACTTGCCTTGTAGGTATCCTCACATGTACAAACACCGTCACGATGACAGCATGATTTACTTCCACATAATTGGTCATTGTCCTTTTCGTCGTTCTCATAACGTATGCAAGGTGTCCCAACTGGGCGACGACAAGCCTTTCTTTGGGTATCCCAAGTGCTGGGGGCCCTGCAGGTGCAGGTCCCATGCGTGCATATTAGACCTGCACTTTTGTCACATAGGGTACTCCCAGACTCCTCAGAACACTCTTGGGCAAATGTTTTCCTCAGTTCACACCCAGTGGACACCGATGAGTATCCCGGGAGGCACTTACAGCTTTGCCAAGTTGTGTTTAACATGGCCAGAGGACACGCACTCGGCGTTTAGGCTGCAATCATTAATACTTATGCAGCGCGTCCCACTCACCGGGAAACATTTACCAGTACTTTTGTCATAATTTGAATTTGACCTGTAACCACATGCATGTTGGTTGCTGCAAAGGGGTCCCTCCCAGGTAAAGTTGCAGGCACATTTGCCTCCGGGGCAAGTAAACCCAGAATAGTCATCGCACAAATTTTGGTCATCACAAGAGTCTCCTACCATTTTCACTCGAATGCATTGACGTTTGTCGGAGGACGTCATCAGTGGTGGATTGCAGATGCAGATTGCCTTGTATGCGAAGAAGAACTTGAATGTACCTGCAGGGCAATCGAACCCTTCGGTGAAGTGTTCCTTACGTACATGAGTACGCAGTAAGGCAGTGCATTTTTGAAGTGCTGCATCGTAGAAGGATTTTGAAGTACAAGATGGTTCAGATGCATTGCTAAGGGCTCCCCATGCCAAAAATGCAAAAATGAAACCAAGTAAAGGCCCATTGTCAGAAAGTTCACTAAATGTTGGTAGCTGTCTTTAGTATTTAAGATTCTTTTTTGNTTAAGATTCTTTTTTGTATGTATGTTTATGAGAGGGAGCTCACTACCTATTAATTAGGATAGTAAGACTCACGCCAAGATTCTTTTTTGGTTAATTGGCGTTAATTTTTGAAGCAATTGAAAATGCCTTGAAATTTAGATCTATTAGCTCAATTAGCGATTCGCTTCGCCATTAATTTCGAATTCTAAAATTTTCAAAGTAATTGCAATTGTGTATAGCTGTAAACAGACCATTGTAGATTTAGAAAGTTAGAGAATTTTGTCCTTTACAGTGAAATCCTGAGATTTATGAGAATTCAAAAATAAAATTGTTATTAGGCTGATGTGCCGAAATTGTGAAGAGTGTAAACGATTGCGTAAATCACGTTGCGTTGAAGCTTGAGTTTCAAATTAGGATGAGGTGCTGAAAAACTTCCAAAATTAACACACAGCCACATATTGAAACGAAGATAAACAGTATAAGAAATCCTGTCCATAGGTTAGAGGGCACTGTCAACGATTTCAAGTCCAGTAAACGGCGTCTCCGAATTTCCTCGGTTTGAGGAATTAGTTGCCCGGCTTCACTTTTTACTAAAAATTTTGTTCCATATTGCCCGAATTTGAAAAATTCCATGTGCCATGATATTTTGCAACTTCTTGTAGAACAGTATCGACTGCCATGGTGCTGCATCTAAGGATATTCCGGTAATTTGCTTCTGCAACCTACTTGCACCTTTCTTATAATTAACCATTCTTCCTACCTGCTCTCCTTCTTTTTCTTTGCAAGCCAAAAACTCTTCTAAATTGGGATCGTGCGTATTATACCCAGACTTACTGCAAGTATCCGTATAACCCTCAATTTGCTTAAACTCTGTTGTCCTTGTTTCTGAACTGCTTTGCGGATCATATTCTACTTGCGGTATGTACCATAGAATCGAATATTTAAATGGCAGCACAAATGGTTTGCGGCTTTTGGCATTGGAAATATATCGAATAGTAAGAGTCGGTATGAGAGAGAGTTATCGCAATAACTTCATTTACGCTAAAATTGTACACATTTTGATCTTCAAATTTTGATCCCTCTTGTACACTATGATAATGGTGTGAACCATACATGGTGAATTGTGACAAACTGACGTCAAGCTGTGCCAAATGTTGCATCACCTTTGTACAAGATAGTGTTGAAAACAATCCGTACACGGGCGGATCACTCCGACAGTATATTTCGGCAAACGTAAAAGAGTTGTCTTCTAGGTAAGCGCAGGCGCCAATATTTGGAACCCAAAATGTTTTGTAAACGTCACTTACAAGCATGTGTCATAGTACTGTGTTCCGAACAATTCTCCTTGTACCTGTTCACTTGCGGCGAATACGAAATTGTTCATATCAGACACGTTGGACCAAATAAAGCTAACCGGCTTCTCGGCGGTCAATTCCGAAGTCACAATAAATTTTTGGTTTTAGTCCAAGCTCCAAATTTAAAATCGGACAGTGATATTAATGCATTATAAGTATTACTAATGATTAATATCTAAATGAAGTACGTTACTTTCAATATAAGGCAAAGAGAGGAATGCGTAAAGTGACCTGAGGTAAGAATTTTTGCATGAAATTGGATGAGAGAAAGGAATTTCTTACAGCGAAAGGGGTAATTTCAAAAATTATAGAGGCATTGGTTACTGAGGCACACGCAGCAGGCCAATACGGAGAAAACCAAAAGCGAGAAAACCGTAGCCGAGATACCTTAACCGAGAAAACAGAAATAGAGAACCACCATAACTGATAATTTTGTCGTCTTCAGGTTTCGCGGTTATGTTTTTCTCGGCTTAGATTTTCTCGGTTTTGACCAAGGTTACTCGAATACTACTAGGTTAGGTCGTTCCGTATTGTTTTTTAAAACTAGTTGCTAAGAGAATCTTATAATTATGACTTCATCTAGGGGATTTTGGCAAGGAAAATGTATAGGAGTCCTGTATCACATTGATTTAATCAATGCTTTAACAAACAATTTGTTTTACTAAGCTTCCGTACTCGCTTCTTCACTGCACACACTACTGCCTCTATAAATTCGAAAAATAATGATAAGTATAATTAATCAAAAAAAAATCTACTAATTATACTTATTTCAGTCTTCTGACGAATTTGTGCGATTAACTCAGGAACTACCCAACATATTGTCACGCCCACGATGTCATCGCCCTCAAGGACACCGTGGACGCAACATCACTAGGTTATCTTTAGTTAGTTGCACACTTATTCGCAGACATGTGTCTGCGTCGTTGTAGTTCTTATCACTTCTGTAGTTTAGTTGGAGGTCATTAGTCTATTCGACTGGTTGGTGGCACTACCTATAAATAGGAGTGCCATAGTAGTTAGTCGGGGTCAGTCATTCAGTCGTGAGTCGACGTTCGCTCACTACTCCGTCACGTAGCCCTTAGTCTATTCGACGTGTCATTGACCTTGGTCCACATCCGGCATTTGTTGTACAAATAAAGATTATTTGTACCCTGATTGCTTTGGTCACTACCGTTGAGCTACACTCGCCCCCTCATTCGCCCTTGAGGGCCCCCGCCGTCACGTCACCAGTAGCCCGTGACAATATCTCAAATCTGTATGTAGATACGAGTTCCTTGAAATCCGGCGCACTTCAAGCTTAGTTTTGTTTAACCCCAAGTGACGCACTTAATGGTAAATGGTCAAGGGCAATGATATCGTTATAGACAACATGAAAAATGGACCTTACCGCAGTTGTTCCACTTATAATGGGGAACAACGTTTGTAAAGGGCACTTTTCTCTGGCCCAGAATGTCCTCCAAGTGACCCCTTGTCTTCAAAATGACCTTTTAAAAGCAAACACTAGTTTTGCATAAAACAAAAAGTTATAATGTTCCCGAGGACTGTAGAGCCTCTCTTCACTCGTAAATGTCCCTTTGGCTTAAAAATGACATTTAAAAGTCAAACCCCAGTTTTACATAAATCAAAAAGTTGTGATGGTTCCGAGGAGAAGTGTGCCAAGCTGGCCCCTCATCGCCTCATCGTGCCAACTTGGCCTCTCATCCCCTCACTTTCGCCAAGTTGGCCCCTCATCCCCTCACTTTCGCCAAGTTGGCCCCTCATCCTCGCCAAGTTGGCCCCTCATCCCCTCACTTTCGCCAAGTTGGACCCTCATCCCATCACACGCGCCCAGCTGGCCCATCATCCCCTCACCACGCCAAGCTTGCCCCTCATCCCCTCACGAT